>JAJLRJ010000005.1:37431706-37529206 GCA_024195265.1 Dendrophyllia cribrosa | reverse complement strand
ATTTTGCAAGAATTAAAAAATTCTGTATGTTTGATTTCAAACAAATCGCAATAACATTTCAAACCTTGCTATTTGTGTACTGGTAATAAATTGATCGAGAGATTAACACTGGTTTTGTAAAATTACTTCCAGATAGTGTCAAAAAGTAGCTTGATGTTATGTTTGCACGCCATACAATTTGTATTTACTTTCTCTTTTGCGATATTGATAACTACCTTTTTTCCTAACATCGCTCCATGTGCATATTTTGGGTAATTTTTGATTTTACTCGCTTTTGCAAAAAGTTTCTTGTTTATCGTCATCATGGTAATATCGATTTTACCAGAATATATATTTAGCCAAACTTCAATTCAAAACCAGTTTTAACTGGTTTTCACTATTAAAATAGTGAAAATTTCACGTTGATCTGACTTGGAAAAGACCGCTTAAAAGCCGATTGAAAAATGAAGGTATGGTCTCTAGAAAACTTTATTGAAACACCTTAAGTTTATTTGTTGGAAAATTTGTTTGTTTAACATACTGAAAAAGAAAAAAAGTACTGGGCCTGTCCGGGAGTCGAACCCGGGACCTCTCACACCCTAAGCGAGAATCATGCCACTAGACCAACAGGCCTCACATATTATAGACTGGTTAAATTCTATGATATGAGTTTAATTGCCTTAACAGTGTTTAAGATACCTGCGCGAAATGTGAAAACTGGAGCAGTTAAAATACTGGTACCTGTTGATCCACTTGACATAAGTAGAGAAGAAAAATAGGTCCGCAAGACGAGCGAAATCTTGTTGCGCCGAACAACTCGTGAGAAAATAAAGAGAGGATGCCAACAATTCAAGCAATTTGTATTTATTTTATTGTATATTACGGTTACTGTAAGTTCACTGATCAAAAGGTTTACAAATAGGACACCGGCATAGGTATCAAACCCGGTTACCACGTAATTCGAGCAGTTGAGATACCGTTACGGGTTTTGTTAGGTGTGTTGCGTAAAGCAAACTATCGTTCCCTTAAATAGAGAACTTACGGGTGCATTAACGCCTTTGCCTACGGGACATGACTTCGTGAGCGACAAAAGTAAAGCCGTGATTCCTTCAAACTACACCACCACTTTGCAACAGTGTTTTTGTATGATACAAACAGTACAAGACTAAGCTGCATGACAGGCGCTTTATGAGCCAAGCGGGGCGAGCGAAGCATTTCGCACGAAGCGCGACACGAGCGCGATCCGCGCAAAATGCTTCGCTCGTTCCGCTTGGCTCATAAAGCGCCTGTCATGCAGGCTAGTACAAGTCTTATTTTTTATATTAAAAAAGCAGAGCGGAAAAGAACCAAACATGAATGCATTTGAATTATACATTGTATGTAAGCGATAGTTCACTGTCTCTCAGGCACGTAATTGGGGAAACACTATTCTAAATCCGGGCTAAATTGCTCTTACAAAATAAGAAAATATTTAAAAGATACATTTAAATGTTTAAAAGCTAAAGTCTAAAGGCCAAGTACACAACATCATTAGACCCATAGCAATCGTGTCAGACCTGTTAACACTTTAAAAACGTCAAGGAATTGAGATCAATGGCTTACTGTAGTTTGCGGAACGAAACGAAACGAAACGAAATATAGAAATTAGAGTTTTAACCAATAACCCACAATTAAAATGTTTTTTTTTTCTTCGTTAAAGGCGCACCTTCACCCAAAAGACGTTGCGGTCGTTTGTTTTTGTTTTGAAATGCTCCTGACCATTGTTCATACGAGTGATCTGATTAGTTGCACGCACAGCATTTTGGGTGAAGTTGGGCCTTTAAATATCCGAGAAGAATTTCGCTGGTTTGCAAAAATATAATTTTGTAATTTGCGAAACGCCGCGCTTGAAATTGATGCAATTGATGAATTTGATACGTCCCTCGGTAAACAAAATCTGACTATTTTGCTGCATTAGTATTATGTATGTTTACTTTATCATGTTGTACATTTATTTATTTATTTATTTTTTGATGTCAGGGACACCTGGGAGAACAGTTTACTGAATGTTGCTCTCTGCTTGAATAAAGCTTATTTTTCACAGGAAACTTTTGGCGATTCCCATTTGGGAATTGAATGGGAAAATGTCCCATTACTGTGGAAATACTGGGACATTAAATTCCTGTTCTGGGATTAAAATGAGAATTATGTGCAGGATTTGGTTTATTCCCATCTTATTCCCAACATGTAATTAGAATGGGAACATTTTCTCATGTTTTTTCCATACATGTGATTAAAATGGGAACATATTCCCATATTATTCCCAAGTGTGTGATTAAACTGGGAACATATTCCCACATTTTTCCCAATCATGTAATTAAACTGGGAACAAATTCCCAAGTTATTCCCAAACATGTAATTAAACTGGGAACATATTCCCATGTTATTCCCAAGAGTGTGATAAAACTGGGAACATATTCCCAAATTATTCTCAACGATGTAATTAAACTGGGAACATATTCCCACATTTTTCCCAAACATGTAATTAAACCGGGAACATATTCCCATGTTATTCCCAAGAGTGTGATAAAACTGGGAACATATTCCCAAATTATTCTCAACGATGTAATTAAACTGGGAACATATTCCCACATTTTTCCCAAACATGTAATTAAACTGGGAACATATTCCCATGTTATTCCCAAGAGTGTGATAAAACTGGGAACATATTCCCAAATTATTCTCAACGATGTAATTAAACTGGGAACATATTCCCACATTTTTTCCAAACATGTAATTAAACTGGGAACATATTCCCAAGTTTTTCCCAAACATGTAATTAAACTGGGAACATATTCCCATGTTATTCGCAAACATGTAATTAAACCGGGAACATATTCCCATGTTATTCCCAAGAGTGTGATAAAACTGGGAACATATTCCCAAATTATTCTCAACGATGTAATTAAACTGGGAACATATTCCCACATTTTTCCCAAACATGTAATTAAACTGGGAACATATTCCCAAGTTTTTCCCAATCATGTAATTAAACTGGGAACAAATTCCCAAGTTATTCCCAAACATGTAATTAAACTGGGAACATATTCCCATGTTATTCCCAAGAGTGTGATAAAACTGGGAACATATTCCCAAATTATTCTCAACGATGTAATTAAACTGGGAACATATTCCCACATTTTTCCCAAACATGTAATTAAACTGGGAACATATTCCCAAGTTTTTCCCAAACATGTAATTAAACTGGGAACATATTCCCATGTTATTCGCAAACATGTAATTAAACTGGGAACATATTCCCAAGTTATTCACAAACATGTAATTAAAATGGGAACATATTTCCATGTTTTTCCCAAACATGTAATTAAACTGGGAACATATTCCCATGTTATTCACAAACATGTAATAAACTGGGAACATATTCCCATGTTATTCTCAAGAGTGTGATAAAACTGGGAACATATTCCCAAATTATTCCCAACGATGTAATTAAACTGGGAACGCATTCCCATGTTATTCCTAAGGGTGTGATAAATCTGGGAACACGTTCCCAAATTATTCCCAAAGATGTTATTAAACTGGGAACGTATTCCCATACATGTATTATTCCCATGCCAAGAGTGTGATTAAATTTCCAAGTTATTACCAATCATGTAATTAAAATGGGAACATACTTCCATGTCATTCCCAAACATGTAAGTTGCATGGGAACTTAAAGTCAAGAACTGTAAAGTCCTGCTATATTTTTTCCAGTTTTGCTATTAGAATGAAAACTATGTATTAAAATATAGTCAAAACATGTCTTTCAATAATTTCATATGCTGGAAAAGTTATAAAATGCTACCCATCATAGTAAGCTAAGACCAAGCCAGGATATAATACAAAAGTAACAGCAGTTTTCTACTACTTTTTAAGCATGCCTTTCATCTGGTCCATGTTCTTTTAGTAACTTGAACTTGATAAAAAAATGATTTCAAAGATCAGTAAAGAAATTTCAAACATTTTCTAGCCAGCAGTTTGTACTAATCCAATCACCATCAGCAACTGCAATTATTGACTCGAATGAAACTGAGTTTCTTGCTCCCCTTCCAAAGATCTCACGAACAAACCTGTGAGGTTGCTGGGTACTCTCAATAAAAAAGAACACATCAACAGTTTGTCTTATCCTATCAATGCTAAGCACTCTGCCATGCCAGATATCCACAGGCTGTTCACCCTGAATAAGTAACATATCGCCCTCTTCCGGATAGGATGGTACAATCACTTCATGAGGAAGCTGAGTTAGTTTCCGCATATAATCAACCACAGTTGCTATTTCCTCTCCACAGGGATAGAGCATAACTTTTCTCTGGATGTCTTTTATTGGAAAGAACACTTTTTCACCATCAGGCTTCAGTTTAACTTTGGGAAAGCCATTTAAAATGTTAATCGCTCTTTGCCCATTGTCATCAAGGAGAAATTGCTTCACAGTTCCTTCACCTAGAAGTTGACAACATTCCTCTTCACACCTCACAGACAAGAATCTGTCAATGGAGACTACAGTTTCAGTTCCCTGCAGTAAAATGATAATGGTATCTTTGCCTGAGATAACCATACCTTCATGACCAAGGTTCTTCACAAAGCACTTCCTAGAGACTGTACAAACACGTGATACATCTGTTTGACAAATTGACAAAGAGGCTGCAATATTCTCATGATCACTGGTTGTTAGTTCCAGAAATCTTCCCTTTGTCCCAACCAGTAATGAGTTACGGTCCCCACTGAGGCATGCTATCCTTGCAATCTCAACTGACCTCACAATACCCTAAATGATAAACAAGAGGAAACTTAAGGTTTAATTTTTTTATGTAGAGTTAAAGATAATAATTTTCAAAAAGTCTTGAAGATAATCTCACTTCTATTGGAAGTATTAAGGTATTATCAGCAATGGTGATAACTTCAAATTTCAGTTAACCCAACACCATGCTGATCTTGTTCTTATATGAAGTATAACCCACATAGATCTTAATAAAAAGTGCATAAAAATTATTTCATTGAGAAATTTTGTCATCTCTGAGTTTGATATAATTCAGTTAAGAATTAGTGGGGCCTGTGGGAAAGCTAAGAATAATACTTGGCTAATTGATAATGCACTTATTCACCTCCTTTTTCTGTATGGTTTTAAAACATTCTCAGTCGACTTGGCAGCACGAATATCCAAACTTTCATAAAATTTCCACAAGTTTTCATATTTTCAAAACCAGGGAATACAATAGATTCAAGTAACATGCATAGTTTGATACCTCATGCTGTACTCAGGTAGAATAAATTGTAATACATACTGAACTTCTTAGTGCTACACCAGTGTACCTGATTTGTGTCATATCCCTTGTTATAATCTACTTCTTGTCCTTGAATACTTTTCAAATATTCTCTACGAGCCTCAGCTTTAGCAAATGTTCCCTCAACACCTTTGCAGTTATTCGATCGTTTGATGTAATCTTTTACAGCTCTTTCAAAAACTGCACACCAGTAGTTGTCTGTTGCTGAAAAGTTAAGAACATCTTCGTGGACATGAAGCATATTGTGTACAGATATTGAGCACATATCAAGGCCTTGAACTTCTTCAATTTTCACATTTATTCTCTGAGCCAACTTTTTATGCATTTGTATCATGTCATCACTCCATCCATCTCTACCACTGTGAAAATGTAATTCTGTAAATCTAGAAACTGCACTTAGAATTTCAAGTTCATTCAAGTTTTCTAGCTTTCCTTCAGCAATGCATTCGAACATAGGATAAGCAAATTTTTGAAAACCCTCTGCCTTCCAGTATCCTAGACCTTTGCCCTCTTTTCCAACTGCAACTGGAAGTCGACCACTTTTTAGTTCAGCTGTCCAGGGAAAGGTATTAATCTGTTCATCGAAGTAGGTTTTGTCAAGAAGTTCAAGCTCTAGCAACCTTTGAACTTGATTCTTGCAAAGGTTTAGTGGGATTGTGTGGAAAATATCAAACACCATATGATGAAGAATGTCAAATCCATACAATGGGTATAAATACTTACGTAGTAAACTTGTCCCAGTAAAGCCTGTCTGAGAGGATTCCTTTTTTCTCGTAGTTTTTCTTGTTTCGCTATCAGCATTAAATAGATTTTCTTGCTCATGCTTGATATTTCTGATGTCCCATGGATAACGACAATGGAGGCGATTGTCACCATAATAGTAATGATAGGAATGCTCACTTTGCTTGCCAATTACTTTACATCTCCTGCAACCACATTTACCTTGGTTAAGAATTTTTCCAAATTCACATTGGCCAGGATGGTCTGCAGTCCAGCATAACAGCAAAACCCTCACAGTGGTTATTTCACCTGGCTCAAAGTTACTAATACTAAAGTCAAAAGGATAAGGAACTTGAAATCCATCAATGAAACCCATTGAAAGATCATTCATCAGTGGTTCTAAAAACGGATCAAAAGCCTCAGGTACATCATTGGGAATAGTGGTACAGGGCACGAAACCAACAACATAGACCTCCTTGACATGTGCACGGTCTTTCTTATACATATTAGCAATTGAAATCTCAATTGAGCCACAACTCCTAAAGCTTGTTCTGAAAGGCTGCCATGCATCCCAGTGGCCAATTAAAGCCAGATTCAGGGGTGAACCATTTGCTCTCTTTATTTTAAAGGGGAATGTTTCAAAACATTCAGGGCAAGTCACTTGAGATATACCATTGTCATCTTCAGCACAGCCAGACAAAGTTTCAGCAGAAATAATAGCTTTACAGCTTATACATCGTGTCGGTAGAGTCCATGTTTTGTTTGGGTCCCAAAACCACTGGAGGTCAACCCATCTTTGTCCATCCCAAATTTCCTTTTTCACTGGCCAACTAGAAGTTCTTCCCAGCCAGTGTTCTCTTTCTTCCCAATGTGATAACATTTGTTTACACATTGTCTCATTTCGAAACCAGTTTTTAACCTTATTGTTTAAGCCAAGGTAGTAATACTTTATGTATCCCTTCTTCCCACAATGAGCACACAAGTCGTCTCTGCTTTCCATGATGCTCCATAGGCGATTGTAGTGATATTTTGTACTTGTTTTTCCACCTCTTGTAGTTTCTTTTTTCTCTCTGCAAATGCAAATGTAATACTCTTTTGCATCAGAAAACCCCTCCTCCTTCAGGAGCAACTGAGCTGCATTCCAGTTGTTCGGCCACAAAGCAGTAAGTATATCAATATCAATGTCATCTCCAAGAGAAGTGAAAAGCATTGTTTTTCCATAGTCCAGAATGTCTTCAAATGTTTTTATTGAAGCTCCGCTGTCTTCCACAATTGCCAGTGCATCGAGGACAGCTTTGACAATAAGTTTCCTCAAAGGATTGACATTGCCTTGTTCTCTCTGTTTGTCTTCATCGCCCTGAAATGGGTCCGTGTCCATGGGCTCAGGTTCAGAAAGAAAACTATTTTCTTCTCCGTGGTCTCCTCTTCCTTCTGTATTTTCTGCAACATGCTCTTCATTCTCAGTATCTAAAACCATCGTGCATGGCTCGATTACCAATTAATCGTCCGAATCCTCATGTTCAGAACTTCCTTCGTGAATATCTGAATCGAGCCCAGCAAACAATTGTGCTTGTGACCAGTGCCGTAATTCCGTGCTTCGAGATGTCGCTTTTCCTTTGCAAAGCAAACATGGGCAGTGCACGTGACGATATGATTTCTCGGCATAACTACACGAAGAAATTTCATCTCTGGTCCACCTTTCTTTTTCCGCCATATTGCAATCGAGGAAAGGACCCGCGAAGCACGTTTTCGCGGAAGACTTGGTCAGCGGAACAACCGAGCAACCTAGTTCCCAGATTCTCCAAGAACGAAACGGGGACTCTGGGAACGAGATCGAAAGTGGCGGGTAAAAGCAACTCGCTCATTGGCTTGTGCAAGCTCCTCTGTTTAGCGACCAATCAAAACACTTGTTATACGGACACGCCTGATGTCATGCCGCAACTCGTTCTTTTCGTTCGTGTTCTTATCAAAATGAAGACGAGTTCCAGCGAAGAAAGTAAAAGTAACGAGGAAAGTGGAAGCGGCGATGCTGTTTTCGACCGTATCCGGAGTTTATTTGGGGAGGCGATTACTGAAGCACTACTGAGTAAGTTTTGTTGTACTGTATTTCACAGTTTTGTGTACACAGTGAAGTCTTTCATAAAGTCGTTTGTTGACAAATAAATTGGCGCCCTTTCTGCAGTCTAGAATCCGATACTCTTATACTCGATAATCCTTGCAGTTTCACATTGTAACACACCGTTACTTTTCTCCTTACAGAAGAGGAAATCAATGAACTTTCCTTAATTGAAGACTTAGCCGAAAGGGACGCGGACGCTCCGATTTTTTCAAAGCTTGGTCTGACGTACGGAAAGGCTGTCCGTTTCAAGAAAGAATTTGGGAGAAAATTACCCAAAAAAATCGGCTGCAGTTCACGACCTTCCTCCCCAGCACCTTTCCGCCCGAAATGAGACTGCTTTATCTATCCAAGTATGTTGTACCTTGAGCTCATGTCATGTGTTTAGCAGGTTTCACGGTAGCCGACGCCATCTTGTTTAGGGGGGGGGGGGGGGGGGGGGGTGGCCTCAGCTACCGTGAAACCTACTATTGTGATCAATTCTGAACAAACAAATTAAGTCTTAATATTACTGTTTTTTAGTTGTAGGGATGAGTGAATGAAATACCAAGTGATTTTTTTGTTTTGTTTTTCACAGACGAAAAAAAATTGGAATTCTTGCAACAGACAGGTGGGGTGATGACTGTCCAAAGTTCAACACACCAGAAGCAAAATCTGACCTGAACAAGTTCTGTGCTGAAATTGCCCCAGAATGTTCTATTCCCGAAATCGATTTTAATGAAGAAGGAATAGCAAGTCATATCAAAACATTCTTCATCGAACAGCGTCGATACAAAAAGAACAAAAAACCCCCTGGTATTACTAAGGTTGGTATAGGTTTTGTAATAGATAAATGGGTCAACATTAATTCTATATGTCGCACTGTCATGTGTGGATAAACTGTATAGGTCACATACTTGTAGAAATTAAAATGTTAGTGAAGAACATGTTCTCGACAATAAGCTTAATTATTAGTAGTCACTCTTGTTAGGTAAAATGTCAAGTTATTTGTGTATAGATAATTGAAAGATGAGGATTGCTTCGATCTTGTTTCACAGTTATCTGAATGGGAAGACTAATTCACTTTTTTCAAACATTGCATTGATGAGTTTACCTTTTTTGACAGGCTCCAACCCATCCAAGAAAGAAAAAGAAGGAAGGACACCAGGCATGTACCAAACGATTGTTTTCTCTTCAATATTATATGGTTGAGTGTCAATAAGATTGTATTATTTTTGAAACCAGTGTTTGCACTTTGCTGGTAGAAAGGGAAAACAGACCTGAAAAGTTGATAGAGTTGGACTGTTACTAATTAAAAGTATGTTGTAGATACTCCTAAAATTTTGCAAATTATTCCTTGAACAACTCCATAACAGTGTTTTTTCCTACCAGTTCCTGAAAATTGCCTGATTTTCATTTTTTATCCTTTGGTAGTTATCTGTTGAGGATGATATTGGATCATCTGAACAAGATCCTGATCAAGGTGGTGATACCGAATCAGTTGATACTGAAGAAGAATCTGATCCAGGCACCCAACCGTCACCCCTGATGTCACCCTTGACATCACCCCTGACCCAGCAGTCACCCGTGGACAAAGTTGCTACTGAAGATACACGTAATTCTCCTTTATCATTTACAAATGTTGATAATACAAGTTTTGAATCAAACTTGAAAGGAAATCAAATAATTGTGAAAGGGGTTTTTGGAAGGGTGTTAACACGTGACGAAATTATTGACGTGCTAAAAAAAAAGTTTAATGTACAGCAGAAAAACTTAACTGGGCTAAAGCCTACAGAGGCTATGGCTGTGTTAGCCAAAAAGCTAACACGAAATGAGTATTGTAAGCTGAAGGTTCAACTTGGTGATGTTAAAAAGAAAGATGATATTACTGTACTAAGGGAGATAGCACTTTAGATTGTTCATGATGTATACGAGGAAGGCTGATCATGATCAATGGTATTGTTAACAATGTCATACAGTAATCTTGACATCTTTAAAACAAGAACTACTTATGGCTGAGAAAAGTTGGGTTTAAAACTTATTGCTGTTATGAAAATGTTGTTTTGAATAGGAGTAAGTCCTGTTTTTTTTTTATATTGTTGAAATATTCCATTATTTCATTATGGAGCAACTTAAAGAAGTCACTGCCGCTGGGCTAACATTGATATTTCCCAATGTCGCATTCACCTTTGGAGGAGAAAAAGGTAACTCATAGCCATCACAAATAAAGACATGTTTTCCTTTTTTATATATTTATTTATATCTCAGCAACAAATTGTTGTCCTTTTTATGCAGTCTAAGTTTTTATATATTTGGTATTCGCTACTTTCAGTAGACACACAAGGTAAATTACTGTTTACCCATCATTCATTCCGAAGTTGCCTCCTGCAGCCCTCTTCTTAGAGTAAGCTCCACCGAATCCCTTTGGTTGTTAGCTTAATTAGTAAATGTGTGGTTTAGTTCACAATATTTTATTGCACTGAAAGATAGGACATTCATCATTTTACAGATACAGTGTACGGCTGTTCATATGATTTTCGATGCAATTTTACTAGCTGGAGTCTTGAAGTGTTTGACCTTATGAAACCAGTATCACATGAACTTAAGATGTACTGTAGTTGTAATATCTTATAATACCAGTAATGTTAATGTCAATATGAGTCAGTAACTGTAACCAATTTGTGATATACAGAACTGACCATTTGTTCAATTAAAATTAAATTTTGTTGGATTAATTCTGACTCTGTATTATCTTTGCTATTTAGTACAAAAAATGCCCATCATTAGTACACAAAAATGCCCATCATGTCAAGGAAACTGCTGGGGCTTAAAAACCTCATAACAGGGAAATAAAATCCCCATTTCAGGGAAAATCACTGGAAAGTAAAAACCTCATCTTTGGGAAATTCCTGGGACATAAATAACCCACAACAGGGAAATCACTGGGACGTAAAAACCCCATAACAGGGAAATAACTGAGACACAAAATCCCCATAAAAGGGAAATTGCTGGGACATAAAAACCCCATAACAGGGAAATCACTGGGACATAAAATCCCCATAAAAAGTGAAATTGCTGGGACGTAAAATCTCCATAAAAGGGAAATTGCTGGGACATAAAAACCCCATAACAGGGAAATCACTGGGACATAAAATTCCCATAAAAGGGAAATTGCATGGACATAAAAACCCCATAACTGGGACATAAAAACCCCATAACAGGGAAATCACCGGGACATAAAAACCCCATAACAGGGAATCACTGGGACACAAAATCCCCATGTGAGGGATATTGCTGGGGCATGAAATTCTCATGACAGGGAAATCAATGGAAATATTGTGTCCCATTCATGGTTTTGGTACCATTTTCCCATTCTGGGGAATTCACAGAGAAAACCCAACGAAAACCCTGAAAGAACCCACGTTTTTCTCAGAATGGGAATAACTAAAAGTTTCCTGTGTTTATTTATTTTTGCGGTTAGCCATCTCTTTCGTTAAAGTGCGTCAAAGTTTTGCAAATCTATATATTGCGAAACTCTCCCACGCCGTGCTTTCCGAGCTCTTTCGTTTTTTAAATGAAATTGATGCATCCCTTGATAAATAAAAACAAAGGAGGGAGTCCATAGCCGCGGATACACGTTTAACTTTTACCTAGGTACATTTGAAATACAAACAGACGCGGCGTGCAGCAACTAGTGTTAATTCAAAAGAAGCGTACTGCGGCTCATATCGTTTGAAATTAAAGTAGAGAAGATAGCCTAAATTTTCACTGGGCTTACGACAGATAGTATAGGTAAAAACGGCAAACTGATCCTTACGGCAATTGAATTTGAAGAGATTGAGACAGAAGTGAAATAAAAAAAAACTGTTTAATATATTTGCCTGATATTTCGGGCAAAACAAACAAACCTTTTTATTTTATTTTTTTAGCCTCCGTAGAAGGTTTGTTTTGCAAACCGAAATATCGGGCAAATATATTCAACTTTTCGTTTTTTATTTCACTTCTGTCTCGATCTCTTCTTCTTGCTGTAAGGATCCGTTTGCCGTTTTTACCTATACTATTTCAATATTTTTACTGATCCAGGTCTACGATAGATCCGGCACTCTTCATTGGTTTGTCCCTGTGGTTTTGCCGTTATTATAGTTTTTACACAGATACCCTTTGCCCGGGAATTCAAAACTCAACTAGTGTCAGCTGCAGTGTTGCTGTTTGCAACCATATTGAATGAAATAACATTTGTCGGTATTTGAACTCATTAGTAATAGTGTATTACTGTGCATTTGTGTAATAGTGCATTACTTTTTCTTTCTAATTAATTAGCCTTCGCCATAACAGTATTATTAATTTCTAGATATGTACTTTTATCGAGGAGGCCCAATACCATGCATAAGCCTCTTGGAATGGCAAACTGTAAATTAAAATAATAGTAAAAAAAGGTAAACTACAAATGAAAAAACTACGAGGAGATGACATATTTTTGCCAAGAATGGTTTCGTGACTAACCGTTCGTTTACTTCTTTTGCGGTTTCATCTCGTGTTTGATTGGTAGCTACACAACAGACATGCCGCAATCAAATCAAAGTGTTCACGGTTTTGACAGCTGCACAGTAAAACTCACACAAACATATCGCCTTCGATAATTGCGTTTAAACTGTAAACGTTCTCTTCGCCTGAGCCGAAATTTAAAAAAACAACGCAAGGTAAATAAATATTTTTCTTATCACCACATCATAAACAAAGCCCTTCCCCACCGAAAAAAACTATTTTCAAACTACCATAGGTGCCACTAGAATTTTAACAACACTGGTTCTTCACTGAGTGAGGTTCCATGATTAGTGATTCTCACAAACTGGTTTATTAAGGCTCTAAAAGACCTGTTTTAAGGTTACCGTGAACCTTCGGGGGTGTCTCCAGTATAACAGCTCTAGCGTCTTAAGATTACACTTAATATACCTAAACCCAGATATCAAATTAAAGCTAATAGAGCTGGCTATCTAAATATGGAAACCATATGGTAATAAAATGAATTGTCGAATTTTTTCGACGTCTAAATTCGAACGTCCGAATCAGCTTTAAAACGCTAAAACTCAAAGCGATTATTGTATTTTGCTAATTTGATTTGTTCTCGGACGAGTTTCCGGACACGAAGCGCCAAAAAAAAACGTGTCCGCGATTTCCCATATTCAATTGCAGTGAAAAGTTACAGAATATTTTCGAAAAAGGGAGAAAAAAGTTGGATTGATCGCACGGAAATTGCTTTTGACGAAAAAGTTTTCGAAAATAAGCAATTCGCCGACAAGTTTTTGTTGATTATATGTTAGCCTGTCCAAATTTGAGGAAAATCGAACAAATTCCCTTTGAATTGTAGCTATTTAAAGCGTCCCCTACAAGCGAAAAATTAACTTTGAGAATTAAAACAGCGCCGCTAAATCAATCAAAAGAGAAACTTTTACTTCTGTTCGAAACGTTATACCGTCATTTCAGACCTCCGTCAATTTTCACTATTTTTCGATAATTTTTTGTTTGGATGAAAGTTCATTCTGTAAACTTTATTCTGACGCCGAAAAAAGAAATTTCAATAAAATGGTCGATCTGGAGGTACTCTGTAACCTTAACCATGCGCCGAACTGTTCTAGAATCTAGTATAAAATGTAAAGCTAGAATACGGTGGATAGCCCGACTATGGGTAAAACATTTGTGTTACTTGATATTTTCCCTTCTTGCGCTCATGAGCAATTTAATGCGTTGCAACGCGCTTAAACCAATTTTTTTTCTGTACAAATTTACAGACGCGATGGCAATAATTTGAATCAGTGATTTCCTTAATTCAAACTTCCATTTCGTGTAACAAAAATTATAGTGATATGACGTTTCGATATATCCAACATCTCTTCTCAAGTAGAGAAGGATAGTAAGAAGGAGAAAGATGACTATAAATCAGTGAAAACAATTAATTAGTTAGCGCGAACTGAGTCAGTGATTACTCATTGTACTGTTTTATATATCTTTATATTCCTCATCCTTTATCCATTATAGTCTGTTTCGATACAAAATCCTGAAAAAAATAAAAATATCGAGCTGTGTTTATAAAAACGTACCGTGACATTGTGACTGCACACGTTCTTTGGAAAGGTTCAAGTTTCAAGGCTGACGTTTATATGCGATGCAAATTCAAAGTTTAGGAATTTGCTTTTAATTTTTAATGTTCGCCACGAACTTTAATTTTAAATAATAGACTTATTCAAGTGTTTTTTAAAAGACTCTTCCCGTTGGAGACTCAAGTTACTAAATACAAATATATGTTAAAATAATCAGCTTGCACAAGGGTAAAGCAAAATCCTGTAATATTCATTTCCAGACGTTTTTGTCTATACACAAAATAAATACCTCAGTAATTCCCTCGAGCCGTACTCAAAACATTCAGTTTTTTCCATGAATTTTTACAAGGTCTTCTCTGATTTGCCGAGAAAGCAACAGAACAAACAACACAACAATGGACCCTAGCCCTGAAAACAATAGAGCTGTTGCGTGATACCCAAGTCCAATGAAATTAGAGGTTGTAAAGAACTGCGTGGTAGCTGAATTTTTTAGTGAAGAAATTGTAATTGCTTTTCGAATTCACGAGTTGGCTCACAGTAGGAGCATGATTTGCTGTAATACCTTATTATAGGAAATTAACGGATGTCATTTATGATTATTAATGTATACTTGGAATAATTAACGCGACATAAGGCGAATTGAAGGAGAACGGTTAACCCAAAAGAAGAGGTACAATTTCCAGATAATTATAAAGAAAAATAATTGACGCGAGTGCGTTGGAAAAATACAAGCAGAAATAACAATTCCAGGTTTGTCATCTACCTTGTCAACAACGATCCATCAGGATTTTTACTATTCTTAAGCGACCCGTTAAAAGTTCAATACTTCTTTAAACAACATCCTATGCCTGTAGAACTGTGAGCCACATTGTACTTTCTTTGTTGTGCAGTTAAGTGCCTATTATCTCTGAATGGTGTCAAAAGCCATGTTTTAAGTGGGTATGCTGCATCACTTTGTAAAATGTGGGCATTACCAGGGGAAAAAATTGGCGGGTTTAATTCAGTTTCACGGCAGATTGGTGAATTTCGGAAAACACGAGCATCGTGAAAACGATCCAGGATAGCCACAGAAGGTTTCGGATTCTCCCAAAAAAAAACGCAGCTTAAGATCACAGAAAATAACGCTCCTAAAAATTGACGCGACTCAAATAAACGCGATTTTTTAAAATTCGCGTTACTTTTATGGAGCGTGAATTTCCTTTTATAAGATATTTGCATTTTACAATTCCCTTTATCAAAGTTCTCACAACACTGCCTTCACAGGCATCAACTGTTCGTACCAGTCTCCTGAAAATTAAAAAAATAAAATTCTGATTGAACTCGACTTCCTGCAAATCGCAAAAATTAGTTTCCGTAAAAAATAAAAAAAATCGCCCATCCGCGAAATAAAATTCCCGCAAAAACTTAGCGTCATACGGTAGTAGCTTGTACAATGTAAGCTTGATGAACTTGATGCACTTGATACAATGATTTTCAACAGCGTACGCACTATTTCGTTAATCCACAGGGCACCCAGGCTCACGAACAGACAACTTAGTGGCAAAATATAAGTATTTGTATGGAACTTTATAGCTGAAGAAATGACAATAAACAACCATTAAAATTTAAATACTACATACTACATCATACGTTCTTGGACTGTCCTGGAGCCTCTTAGCTGCAATTTCTCTCTTACTTCAAATCATCCCAGGGTGGATCACAACCAGGGTGATCACAACCGATCAGGCCTATCCCACACAGATTTTTCTCTTTTTTCTTTCAATGTATATAATCAAGAATTTTAAAAATCGGTCAGCTTTTAATTCATTCGCTGAAAAGGTCAAACTTTTAGTCACGCAAAATGGGCAAATGTTTTGGTTCGTGGACTAACTTCTAAGGTGTTGCGCGCCATCAAGTAAAGGCCACATAAGCATTAGTACATTTCTGTGTTGTTAGAGTGGGTGCTTCTAACTTTTGATTCTGTGAAGGAAATCCCGAAGTGACCATTCGAATTAAAGCTCAGAATGCATACATGTAGTACTATTCTGTGGTGCTGTTTCGGTACCTTTTTCGAACTATTTAAGCGTTAACTAGTACACAGGCATTGCACAGTGTAACATTCAACTCTTGCACAGTTGCAAGGCGCTTGGGAAGTTCACCTTCAGGCATTAAACTTATGTTGCCGTGAGCATGCATTGTCGTCAGCATCCAATCGTAAATGATGATCTATAAGGCCTGATCCGAATTAATGTTTTGTTTTGTTAATGAACGTTTATTGTGATGAGATCCTGCTGAACAACGTAAAAAAAACGTTTGCGAGGAAAATGATTTTGGAAAATTTACATTGAATACTGCCGATGTTGAGGTAACCCCTCAGATAACATGGATATCGTTAAAACAAACAATTTTATATGCAGATAGACTACGCACATGTATTGGAAAAGCTATAGAGTTCTGAAACATCTAGGTAAGGAAATTTAAAACCTTAACTTATTTTCGCTGCACAAAATGTGCGGAGCCCAAAGCTCCCCAACTCCTCTTCCTGCGTGTTCTCTATAACTCAGTATACCATTGTCTGCCCATGGCTGATTGTTTCTTTCTATATTTTAAGGCTGTCAATAAGACGTTAATCATTTCGAGCCTTATCAACTGGTTAAAACTGGTCGAAAGTTTATCACTGCAGTGGGCAGTTGAGAAGGTCTCACTTATCCTTTCTCGTTTTGTTATTTAGACCAGCCATTAACAATCTGAATAGTAAAAACAAGAAGACTTGACCCACTTCCACATCTACAAATATTGTACTGAAATGTCAGGCTATTTCTACATACAAAGCCAATTTAATCAGCTTGTCCTCACTATTGATGGTTTTAAGAATGGTGGTAACCTCGTCATGTACCCAGCATTTGGAGGAGCAAACCAACTGTGGAAGTGGGGACCAGATGACACTCTTGTCAGTAAAATGGGTCTGGTAGCGTATGCCGATTTATACCCCCATGGACTTTTCCAACAAGACTACTACTGCTATTGCACTACTCCAAGCAGTTTTCACACCCTAACCTGGCAGTATAAAAATGGCTCGATAAAGAACACCAAGATCAACCTTGTTATGGATGTAACAATACGTGAAAATACAGGAATAGCAGCAGCTGTTTCCATGGGGCAAGAAAACGGAAATCTCGGTCAGAAATGGAATTTGGTACCCCAAAGCAAATTATAGTCCATTTGAACATTAGGGAGCTTAAGCAACGACGACGGCAACGGAAGGAAAGTCCAATTGAAAAAGGATTCGCGCTATTTTAATCTACTTTGCAGTTGTTCGCATTTGTTTAGTTTGTCTAATGTGACTGGATTGTCCAGGAGCTGATAAAAATTTGTAGGGACGGCTTTTAAATAGAGAAAACGAAATTAACAATGGTATGTTCACGTTCTCCACAAAACCTACAATTTGAGCATTTGACGCTGTTGTCTTGCAGGGAATGGTAAAGAAATGTACCAAAACGTGAAACGTACATACGGAGGTATTGTTTCGCACATTGGACCGATTGTTTCGTGTCCTTAGTTCTCGCTGCTGTCACCGTTACCGTCGCCGTCGTGGTTGCTTAGTTCTATTACATACATTATACAGCTGTACATTGTAGTACCTTCCTGTCTTCTTATTGGCTAGGGGCCTACATTTGGCTCACCTTACAGATTATTCACTAGTAAATAACCTGTAGAGTGCGCGTGCAATGTACAAGTATGATTTCCAAGAAGAATGTCAAGTTCACGGGTGGTGAATTCTATTCTTATTGAAAATAACAAACTGCTCCGTGCGACGGTGCGTTTGTCGTTTTTTTCTTTAAAACAATGAATAATAAAACAACTATTAGATTCGGGTTTTGTGACATCCGGAATAATTGTAAAGTAAAGGAAAGTCAATATTTTCAGGCTGTTTTTGTAAATATATACGCTTTATTTGATGGTTTAGCAGATAATACGAGCGGATGTTTTACGAGTCGTGTAGTATTTTTTCGAGCCCCGCAGGAGCGAGAAAAAATTCCAGCAATGAGTAATACGTTACATCAGTATAGGTAAAATACATCACATAAGCTTGTTTTAAAATCTACACGGTGGCTTTTTGGGGTTTTTAACTAAATTAGCTTATAAGGATTCCCAGAGAAAGTGCCAAGAAAGTCAGATTATTATGAGTTTGTTTTATCGAAAACAGGATGTAAATGTAAA
Organism: Dendrophyllia cribrosa; assembly: GCA_024195265.1. NCBI lineage: Eukaryota > Metazoa > Cnidaria > Anthozoa > Scleractinia > Dendrophylliidae > Dendrophyllia > Dendrophyllia cribrosa. Next base: position 37,510,793 of record JAJLRJ010000005.1, on the reverse strand, counting down.
TTTTAAAATCATTGACACTCTCTTCAGATTCTTTAGTTGACGTTTTTAAATGTACTGCTTAAATTTCTAATGCAGATTTGCGGCCAACTTGAAATTAATTAAATTTCGTTTTGCTTAAAGGGACACTGTCCCTGCTGAAATAACGTGTTTTCATGATTATGGCCAGGAGCTTGCTTTGAGCTTACTTTATTATATTGACATTGAAAAAAATAATCGCCAAAAGTGATCGAAGCAAAGCAACTTGAAATAAATAGACAAATAAACGGCTAGAAAAGTCAAAATTTCACAAGAATGGCAAGTTTGATTTCTTGTCCACCTGTCAATCTAATCAAATTTCATGAGTCCACTTCAATCCTGGCAATCCTTCACTTTATCTCCAAACTACTGCTTTCGTCAGTTTTGCTCTGACTATATATAATATTTTTATCCAACTAAGTTGCATTTAGCGACATAGCGTGGAAATAAGCAAAGCGGCGGAGGGACATTGTTCATTTAAGCTTGGTGAGATTAACCTTGCTTTTTTTTTTAGGTGATTTTAACTTCAGCAGCTTCTTCTTCTTCTTTGTCGTAACTTAAACAGTTTATTCTTTCCACTTCAAATGCAAACAGTTTTTTGTTTATTTAAGAAACCAGGCAACATTTTAAAAATGTCAATGGAAGGGGGACAGCAGGATTACTTCATACTAACATCATAGATAGGTTAGGTGGACTTATGGACAAATATATCAAACGTTGCATTTGAGATACAAGCCTCACTCTGTATCACCCCCCTGGGCGCCATTTTTACAAGCAAATTTTGCCAATTTCCTGAATCCCGCAAAATCCTCAAATTAAAATGAAACGAATGAAGTTTACATTTTTATGTGGTACAACACAACATAGAAATTCTTGTTCTAAACTGCTCGAAACATCTACAGGAAAAAACTACAGCTTGTTGATTTTACACACCTTAAGTTGATACCTGTGAGAAAGCAAAAAATAGGCCGTTTTCAAGTTGATGTAGAACACACAACTATGACGACAATACTTAGCTGATTACCAAATCACAGTCTCCTACTATCCATCTTTCAAAAACGCTAATAATCATTTCGGACCATTGAAACAGGAAGATGCTAGGGTACTTACATTTCTCGAAGTTACTCGACTTTGCCTTACAAACGCACGAATCGATCCGTGGCTCTTGTTGAGCACTTTTGAAGTTTCTTCTGCGCTAATCTTCTGTCAAATACTCTCCGCTGCAAGAACAAACACCTAAAAACAGGAAATACTTCCACTGGTACATTTGAAAGCGATAAAAATGCTGAACCGTAGGCTGAAACAAGAAAATAACAAAGAACGGCGCCATCTTGGAAATGAGTCGGGAGGGACTGGAACTAGTCGCCCCATTTGGGGGATTGGGTGAGTTCGGCTGGGAAAATTCAATAGCTTGTTCTACAAAACGTGACGTTATATTAATACATAGAAGGATAAAAAGGCCCTTGATACATCCATTTGAAAGCGATAAAAATGCTGAACCCAGAGGAAGAGTGACTGCTATCCCACAATGCAAAGCGTCGTTCATTCTCAGCACGGGATCGCAAAATGGCGGGTTTTCTTCGTGAATTTGTAGATGTTCTCTACGGATAATTGTCGCTTTTTGTTGATGTAGAAGGTAAGGAATCTATATTTCCTGGCTGTTTATTGTTTATTTAAAGATATTGACGTGGTTAACGATCCACTCCGTCAGTTTAACACACTTTTTTTGGTTGTTGTACATGACCTTCGAGTCACAATGTTATCGATGACCCATTGCTTGTTCATGAATTTGCTTATATTGGAAGATAAAGAATTGCGTTTTTTCCGAATATTGGCTATTTTAGAATAGATAAAGGGCCGAAGGGTTGTTTTTTCGAAAAAGGACCCAAAAGGACCCAGGTTTTTTTCGATTTTTCTTAGCTTGAAGTTGACCAAAAACTTGACTTTTTGTATGATTTCTCACACTTGGTTGTGATTTTTGGTTTATGTTTGGCCTGTTAGAACGTAGGGAAAGGCGATTTTCATTAAGGATATTTTTTTATATGTTCAATCTACATGTTTTTTAAAAACTTCTAGATTGCTTTATACACACCAGCTACTTGTTTAGGATGGGTATTTTAATATCTCATTGAGGTTTTCAAAATTTGTTTCTCAGACTAATAATGGAGGAGGCGTCTTCTTCCAAGCGATGTCACGTTGTTTATGTGGCTCAACCCCGCGATCAAGAGAGGACAGGAGCCGTGTCAGAAAACCATTAGATTTCTCTGTGATAAACTTAAATGCTTCTGTGGGCAGTTCAACTAGCCCAAGTTACAAGGTTATTTTTCTGATGTTTATACATCAGTTGTGTGTTCCTTCTTGTTTTCAGACATGATTTGCTAGCTTTGATTTGCCCAATGGGCAACCATGACAGTAAATGTTATTTCACTTGGTGTTGTGATTACCATAAAAGCTAAGGTTCAACTTAGAATTTTCCTAGTTGGGAGAATTTGTTATAGAGCAAAACTGTTAATTTGGTCTTTGATGAGCATTTTCTACATTCATTTTTGCCTAAGGAGAAATTTGATGCTGGTCACTCTCAGGACGTTTGTTACAAAGGGGAATTAATTGTCAGAGAGGGATTATTACAAACCATAAACTTCAAACAGAATTCAATCCTTTGATCATTTCTCATCACCATGATATACAGTTTGTGTCTTGAGTATATAGAACAAAAATTGCCAAAACAGAAAAGTAGACTTAAAGGGAGGGTTTGACAACAACAACAACAACAATCTTTATTGTGCTCTTAATATAAAAGTGTATAATCATTAAAAGGAAATATTTGTGAAAGAAAGAGAGCACAGCCACTCAGAAATAGCAAAAGCTAATCGCACTGAGTGGCTGGGCAGCACATGTGCAAACTGTGACAAAACCCATTTAATTTCATTGTTTAGACCAATCGGAAGTGAGTAGATAACTCTGGCGGGAAATTTCCGCTTGAAAATGTCGCGGTCAGTCAGCTCATGGTTATACATACCCATGTGCACCATGAAAGCTACCAGAGCGTAGAATAAATCCTTCGGGTAGAGTATTATTCAGTGTTGACCTTGTCGGGGTAATCCGTTGAAATTTTCTGCGAATTTTGGTCATCCTTCGCTTTGTTTGATCTAATTATAGTATGTGATTATTGAAGTAAATGTGAGTGGTTTTTTAACCAATAAAATTGGTAAGAAAGTGAATAAGGCATTTTAATGTGTCCACATGCGCCGAACCATGAAACCATCCCTTTAACTTAATTATATTAATTTTATTCTTGCACGACTGTCATATAGAAACTGATAAATTATTTCAAGAATCACCAGAGCTGAGTTGTTCAAAGCCTGATTAGCACTAATCTTGGATTAACTATCAACAGAACATATGAGTTGTCATGGTAATTAATCCTAGATTAGCGCAAAATGTCCTTCGAACAACTCGGCCCGGAGCATCACTGTGTTTTGAATTTTTACAGAGAACTATTTCAATTAAGGCAAACCCAAGAAAATATTTTTTCCTTCAGTGGCCTTGGAATAGTTGCGCTGTAACACTGCTGTAAAAGTACAGATGAAATTGTGATTAAATTACCTCTGCAATCAAATGTAATAGTCAAATAAACTCCATTTTACAAGGTTCAAACTTAAGGCTTTTATTCACAAATACAGGACAATAGTAAGACCATATGTCCAGTGACAACACTGGACAGAATTTGTTTACCAATATTACCTTATGTTCCAATAGTATCCCCTGGGTATTAGTTTTGGGATAATACATGTCAGCTATACATGTACATTTGAAGCTTTCAAAAGTGAACATTTCAATATCTTTTAAAAATATATCTTTTTAAAACAAAACACCACAGTAAAAGCAGCCCTCTGTGATATTTTTTTATTGAATAATTATTATCACGCATGTTTTCAGAAGCTGTAGAAATTGCCCGAGTTGCGAAGCGACAAATAGTCCTTTACACTGACTCTGATTGGCTACTCAGACTTGGGTGTGTATACTGTATGTATCTTTTGCTGTTCAACTCCAAACAAAACAATATGTCCAGTGTACAAGCTTTTGCCCTCTAACCATTGGTGCATTAACATTGGTGCTTTGTGTCTGTCAATATTCACTTCCAAGACCTGATATCTTTTTTTTTTCGATCATTTTTCCCATGCAGACCACACAATGATACATTGTGATGCAATAACAAAGAACTATGCAATTGGTAATTAATTAAAGATAGCCTATTGTGCACAGTTTGTGAATTGTGACCTGCATGTAACAAACATTTTTGTTTTGCAGCCCAAAAAAGTAATCACATTTAATTAATTTGCATTTTTTCATGTAAGCCGACCATCCAATCAAAAGCTGGGGATATGCTATCCTCAGCTTCTGATTGGATAGAGTGAATGCACGAAAGTGGTCACACTTTTGGGCTCCTTGCTGTAAAATCAAATTCTCTCTGACTAATTTAAAATCTCTTCTGATAATTCGAATTATTCATACAGTCAAAATATTATACTGTGTTCTAGGAATCATCTCAAATATGGATATCCCATCATCAAAATCCCGATCCATTTGGGCGGCACATACCCGTATAGATATTTTAAAGAAGAACCCCCTCCTAGATCACTCTAAGCAATGAGTGAATGCGAAAAAGGATTTTTGGAGCTCCAATGGTAACTTAGAAGGCCACTGGCAATAGATTATTCTTGCATGGTCATGTAATAACTTCATACTCGTTGTTATTATCTCTTGTTACATGGCAATGTAAGAATTGTATCTATTGTTATGGTCATCTTTTTCCCATCCACCCATTTTTACTATATTGATTCCTTCAGTAAATCTGAGTCGGATATTACAGGATACCAAACCCTGCGTAAATTACACAGTTTCAAGGACACAATTTGACGGTAATAAATTGCTCTTTTTAACTTCGAGGTCTACAGGCAGCAGAGTCTCGAAACGTTCTTCATCTCGAAACGTTCTTCATGATTTCTCTTGGACGGACTACTGCTGGAGCTGGGACGATATCGAAATCCCAAATAAGAGCGCATTCATATTGCAGGTTATCTTGCTCTCTCGGATCTGTGAACTACATAAAATGAAAAACGGAGAGATAAGCTTCAGGATAACAAAGCTTTCACTATGAATACCTTCGCTAATATCACACATTGCACATCGATAAGAAGACAAACAAAAACCTAAAATTCGAAAACATTTCCACCGAAACAATAGCTTTATTTCTTAACTATACTTTTAACTTACCTTCAAGTCAATGGAAAATGCCCCAAACATTCTGGCCAGCAATATAGCTTTAGGAAATTCGCCCAATCTTATTCAGTAGCGCAAGCGTGTTTCATAATCTTGTTGAGCATGTAGACAGTGCCAGCAAACTTGTTTTGTTGCTTCAACATTCACCAGAGAATTATTTATTTTTTTCTCCAACGAGCAGTCAAACGCCGGGGCCGTCGCGTTTCGCGACATTGACAGAGCTCAAATGCAAAATAAAGAATTGACTGAAACTTCCACTAATAAAGAAATTTTAGAAATTAAGAGTGATTGTCAGAGAAAACCAGGCAAAATTTAAAAAATGTCAATGGAAGGGGGTCAGCAGAATTACTTCATACTAACATCATAGATAGGTTAGATGAACTTATGGACAAATATACCAAACTTAGCTCTTTAACTGTTCCAGCATTAGAGATACAAGCTTTACTCCGTATCATCCCTTTGAGGCGCCATTTTTGCAAGCACAGGACTGCTCACGTGGGAAAATACATCTTCCATTCGAATGCGACCATTCGATTCTTTACAGTAACCAGTGAAATCCTTCTTTGCGCTATTTTATTAACGAAACTTACATGTACTTCACGGCAAACAAGGTCAACGCAAGGCAAACCAAGTGAACACAGGGAAATCCTCGCTGGAAACACAGTAAACATATAACAGTGGTGAATTTTGGAAAGCAGCAGCGCATTCGCCATGTACCGCCACAAAGGACGCCATGTTTATTGAACTGTGCTGAACCGTAGACTGAAACAAGAAAATAAACACTGAATGGAAAGAGCCAACGGACAACTGCAAAGGTACCGGATCCTGGAGGATCTAGTCAGCAAATTTACGACTGAAGTAATAAACAAAATAAGAAAGGCTGGCTGTACAGTTGGAAAATAAATTGTATATTTCCAATATTTCGTCAGGCACGGCCTGACTTCTTCAGGGTACTGATTATAGGCAACTTCGTTACAATTCAAATAACCAAGAAACAATGGAATATAAGGTTACAAGCAAAACCGTTACAAAATTCAAATTAAATACAAGATAAGTAATAAAAGATGACATGTGCTATAAATATAAAATAGGGGGGTTTACAATTCCTCGCGCTTACTAATACATGTTATTCCACTCAATTATATAATTACATTTGTAACCTTACATTCCTTTCTTGGTCTTCAAATTTAAGCCCTCTCATGTGCCATCTTTTGATTCCGCGTCCAATGCTCGGTGCGACACAGTAAACCTTCAAAACAATAATCTGAGTATTATAACTGGAACTTCAACATGACATCGACATTTTAAGTTAAAAACAAAATGGACCATTTTTCTCGCCTTCAGCACCTTTTTTCTCGTCTAGAAAGCGTCGGATACCGCATTTTATGCCACAAACAGTCTTCGGTGGATACCTCTCTCCCAACTTTTTGGCCACGTCCATGACAAATTTGCTAAGCCAATAATTCAAACTCAATGCATCCGTTTCTTCAATACGAGCAGAAAGTGACATAATCTTGTGTAAATCATAGTCCTTAAACATTCCTCTCGAATCTCAGAGAACGAGAGCATGAACCGTCCAAGAAGTTCGCCATTCGTAGAAAATGGATGTTGCCCATTTGTTTTTTATATTTCGTTGACGGGGGAATAGCTTTATCGACTAGATTTTCTTCTTCGACAACCGTTTTAGCCTCCCTAAACCCAGACGCTTCTGTTCCGCACATGGTCTCATACCAAATGGAAAAACACAACAAGCTCAATAAAATTATGTATGTGACGGCATTTGAAAAGGACAAAGCCAAAAAAACTAACACTGAATAATTCTGTATTGTTTCATTTGAGAAGCCAGATCAAAAACTCGTGCTTCGGGTTTGATCGGGGCATCCAAACACCTTGAAACAATAAAAGCACTCGGCCGAAGCGCCCTCGTGCTTTCATTGCTTCTCGGTGTTTGGATGCCGCGATCAAACCCTCGCACTCGTTGTTGATCTATTACGTCAAGTTTTGTAGAATAAACTATTGAATTTTCTCAGCAGGACTCACCCAGTCCCCCGAAAGGAACGACTAGTTCCAGTCCCTCCCGAATCCTCATTTCCAAGATGGCGCCGATCTTTGTTATTTTCTTGTTTCAGCCTACGGTTCAGCATTTTTATTGCTGTCAAATGTACCAGTGGAAGTATTTCCAGTTTTTAGGTGTTTGTTCTTTTGCAGCTGAGGGTATTTGACAGAAGATTAGTGCAGAAGAAGCCTTAAAAGTGCTCAACAAGAGACACGGACCGATTCGTGTGTTTGTAAGGCAAAGTCGAGTAACTTCGAGAAATGTAAGTACCCTAGCATCTTCCTGTTTCAATTGCCCAAAATGATTATTAGCGTTTTTGAAAGATGGATAGTAGGAGACTGTGATTTGGTAATCAGCTAAGTATTGTCGTCATAGTTGTGTGTTCTACATCAACTTGAAAACGGCCTTTTTTTGCTTTTTCACAGGTATCAACTTTAGGTGTGTAAAATCAACAATACGTAGTTTTTTCCTGTGGATGTTTCGAGCAGTTTGGAATTTTAACAAGTATTTCTATAATGTGTTGTACCACATAGAAAATATAAACTTCATTCGTTTCCTTTTGAAGATTTTGCGGGATTCAGAAAATTGGCAAAATTTGCTTGCAAAAATGGCGCCCCAAGGGGATGATACGGAGTTAAAGGCTTGTATCTCTAATGCTGGTACTGTTTTGTTACATTTAAAGAGCTAAGTTTGGTATATTTGTCCATAAGTTCATCTAACCTATCTATGATGTTAGTATGAAGTAATTCTGCTGACCCCCTTCCATTGACATTTTTTAAATTTTGCCTGGTTTTCTCTGACAATCACTCTTATTTCTAAAATTTCTTTATTAGTGGAAGTTTCTGTCAATTCTTTATTTTGCATTTGAGCTCTGTCAATGTCGCGAAACGCGACGGCCCCGGCGTTTGACTGCTCGTTGGAGAAAAAATAAATAATTCTCTGGTGAATCAACAAAACAAGTTTGCTGGCACCATCTACATGCTTAACAAGATTATGAAACACGCTTGCGCTACTGAATAAGATTGGGCGAATTTCCTAAAGCTATATTGCTGGCCAGAATGTTTGGGGCATTTTCCATTTTTTCCATTAAAATATACCCTCTCCAGCCCCTCAACAAAGTTGAATGACAGGAGTCAAACATGTCTCAGACATCATCTATACTTTTGGACTTCAATATTGTTTAAGTGGTGCAAGGAAGAAGACTAAGTAAAGCGATTTGGGTGAGCGTATATTGTCGTTTAATTTCAAGTTTGCACACACAGAATAGTTTGTGAACAACTTGAAGTGTCCCTAAAAATTCTGGCCAGCATTGTACATCTTCTACACTTTATGGACTTCAATATTGTTTAAGAGGTGTGAGGGAGACGACTTTGTAAGGCGATTTGGGTGAGTGTATACACTGTATAGTCGTTCATTTTCACGTTTGCAATTGCACACAAAAAAGTCGGATTGTACAAAGCTAAGTGTCCCTAAAAAGTCTGGCCAGCATTTTATGTTATAAATGTATTTTTAAACGGACATAAAGAGCTGCTACCACACTTTGGTTCCAACAACAAGTTTATTTTACAGCTGCGCCACTTTTACTCTAATGGCTCACATTAAAAAAAAAAATCAAAGAATAGGTACGATTTACATATTGATTGATTTGAATAAGATTTTTCGACAGGTGTGACTAAGGCAAAACAAAGTTAAAGCAGTAGTAATTACTACGAACTGTAAAAAAAGCTAACGTTAATGATTCTGAATTCTTGAGAAAATGTTTTCAGTTTTTAACATTCAAAAGTTGCTGTTGACTTTTCTAAATGTTTCATTTTTAGCTAACGATAAATATTGAACTTTAAAATATTAATTAAATTGCTATTTGCTTTTTAGTATTTTAATTTAGTATTATTCTGTATCTCTGTTGCTACTGTATTAGCATAAAACAACTTTGGAGCATATTAACTGCTTACCCATGATTTGGATCGTGATATTTCATTGCAATGTTATCCTTTCTACCTGGCGTTCTGTTACCCTTCCTGTTCATACTCCGACTTCACATCTATAGCTAAGCACCAAATACCATCGGGCTAATAACACACCCACCGTACCTTCACAATATGTAATTATGGCATTCGGCTTAACCCACTTAGCCTGGGCATATTTTTTTAGTTACTGAGCCTTGTAACTTCAAGAACATTAAACTTGGAGTGTATATGCAGGTACGTCCAAAACTGTTTCCTTTGTGGTCCGCAAAACGGGACAATGAAATGGAGTAAAAATGTAAAAGTTACGACGACAAATTTCAATTATGTAATGTAAACATAAAGTCACGTGAAAAATGAAATGTTTTAACAAATTCTTGTCGGATAAATTTTAAGAAAATCCACAAAGTTTGGTGGCGTTTACTTAAATATTAACAAAGTTATGAATGATGAAAGTCAGCACCAGTGCCTACAAAACACTAAAGCAAATTTCTTCAAAACTTCGAAACGCCATGCCGTTTTAAGATATGACTTGAATGGGAACGGACCATTTTAACCTTTAAGGCTGGGCAATTCAAAAAGAAATCATGCAAAGCTTTTGCAATTTTAAGAAAGTTTTGGTTACTAAAACAAAGTCAAAACATTTAAGGCATACAAGTGGGAAAAATAACTAAAAAGGAAACAAAACAAAAAACAAATACGAAAACTTCAAAAAGGCAAATTTAAAGAAATCGTGTTGGAATGATTCCTAATCTTACCCATTCACTGAAAAATATGACAGTGCGTCCCCTAAGCTTACTTTTTTTTTTTATAAGGGAGCATTGGGAGGCTCAAAAGAGCCTAACCTTGGTTCTTTGCGCTTTCTTTGGAGCCTTTTACATATATAACTCGCAGGTTGAAAATCCTGATTTATTCTTGTGTTGGATTTGAGAAGAACGTCTTGGGTTTGGGTTTAACATCCTGCTAGATGTCGTATATGTCAGCGGGTTATTAGAACGTGATTATGTACAAAGTCCAAAATGACCACAAAAGTTAATGGCTAAATAAATTAAAACCAAGACGTGGCTCTCACATAAACACAAATAATGTTTTTTGTTTTTCCTTTTTTTGGGGGGGAGGGGAGGTTTGTTTCTTGAAGGCAACTAAGGAAAAAAGATGCTCTTGTAGGACATCAAATAATTCACTTACATTTTAGTTTCTTTTTACCCGCACGAGTCTTTTCGTGTGAACAGAAAACAAAACTCCTTCACGACTAACGTACCCACAAATTTAGGGAGTAACTACTATTTTGTGCATAGTTAGCCTCGTCACCAAAATCATGTTCCGCGGTTCCTCCGTCATTGAAAGACGCCTGGTTAGCTTCTGTTATTCCAATCCCATGATCAGCGCGTTCACACTCGGCGCCTCCTCCACCAATCATCATCACTGCTCCATCGCCAGTACTCCAGTTACACCAGAAGCCAACGGCATTGGCGCTTTGAATATTCCCGTTGCATGTGGCCTGTTTGAAGCCACTTGTTGTTTGGTATTGGCCGCCATATTCAACCGTGCAATTCCCCGGACACTGGTCATTGCTCCAAACGGTGCCATTCCTGTAGTCACCATAGCTTGTTATTTTGGATCTGAATGTCTGTCCACCCAGACAGTCACCTGTGGTCTGCAACAGAGAGGTGTGCTGAGGATCATTACTGCTCGTGATCTTAAACTCGTTGCCGCTGACTACCCAGAATGCTGGGGAGATCATGTCAGTGTTCTTCGATGGTTCAGTTGTCTCTCCAACAGCAAAATTTTTATCATACCACCAGTCGCCACTGTTTTCCATCCAGTTTTTGGTGTCGTTGTTCGAGAACCGAGCGACGAGGGTCCATCCTTGGCCAGAAGTCGTCATATCACAATAAACCTGATGGAAATGTGGTTTACTGTTATGACAAGGTCAGGTTTCTATTGTTTTGTAATGAAGGTCACGTTATTATTTGATTTCTAAGGTATCTTGGTTACTCCCTGGACACACGGAAGTCGCTTTTATACTTCAAAAGGAGTTAAATAACCAGCGTTAACGGTAATTCGTCCTCTACTGCACTTTCAATCCGCTACTGCACTTTTAATACGCTAAAGAGTATCATTAGGTAGTATACTCCCAGCTTTGAATCGTCACCTTCCACCCTTGCCCGGAATTGCTCACACTTCAGGTCCACCTCGTAGATATAGCCTGTGTTTCTGACGACTCTTGGTAGCTTGCCCCCTCTTTCCCTCTTTTTCTCTCTATTTATATCTTTCCGGAAGCCTTGGTTAATCACTCCGATGAAAAAAATCGAATAAAATGCTACCGTATCAACAACAGTCGTGAAATAATTAGGTCAGGACACATTTAAACTCACCTGGACAGTAGTCGAAGATGTAGATACTGTGTAGCTCCCATCATTCGCTTTGGTATTGATTCTTTTTATATCGTCACACGACTTTATGATTGCTAAGGGAAAGAAAAATAATATTTTCAATTACGAACAGGTATTAACCAGAAGAACCCAACATGTTTTCGTTGACTTCTTTAATGTTACATTACTTGCGCGAATCATCCTATTTATCTTCAGTGTATAGCTCGTAAAAGCGATTAATTCTTTTTATTGAGTTAACAAGGAGTTATCCTTAAAAGCATGCACAAATGTTAATCCGAATGCATAAAGGGAACAGTTATCTAGGAAAAGAAAGGCTTTTAAGCAATACGAATATGGCTTGGAGCAAATTTGAAGATTGATTCTTTGCACGTTTTGTCTTCTTTAATGTAGGCAGGCTTGCATGAACAACTATATTAAGGTCCGGCATTGTTCTGGCAGTTGGCGTTGATGTGACAGATGGAGGTAGAAACACTGCACTCGTCGATATCTTTCAAAGAAATGTAACACCCGTCAAATGCTGAATAGTAAAAGGACAACAAAATTCGAACTGTTCTACAAAAAAAAAATAAAAATGGATTTGTCGGTCCTAACGGGTAACTTTTCCAACTTCTTAGATAATTGCTAGTATCATTCGATGCATTTTTCTTCCTTTTCATTGGCCGAAGGCCCACCTCGTGACCTACGAATAACTGCCTACGAAAAAATCTGCTCATGTGCACAACGGTGCATTAAGTTGTTTTGCTGCGAATAATTGTTCTGCTCCCGTCCTCTTCATTGGCAGCCCGATTTCTGCTCCGGTTTAGCAGTTATGAATAAATATTAAATGAAAAACACACTCGGTAGTCGAATGATAAACATTAAACAATTATCGAACTAAGCTATCGCAAAATATTGTGATTTGTCAGTGTCTGCTCGCCACTTTACTTTATTACTATGGAAAAAAAACCCAGAATATTTTCAATTATGAACAGATATTAACCAGTGGAACCCAACATGTTTCCAACACGGAGGGAGAAACACTGCACTCGTCGATATCTTTCAAAGAAATGAAACACTCGTCAAATGCTGAGTATTATAAGACTTGGGATATGAAGGACAACAAAACTTCTTACTGTTCTACAAAAAATTAAAACTGATTTGCCGGTCCTTACGAGTAACTTTTCCAACTTATTACTGAGATAATTGCTATTATCATTTGACGCATTTTTTATTCCTTTTCATTGACTGAGGACCCAGGCGTGCCGAGGACCCATAACGGGACCTGCGAATAACTGTCTACGAATAATTTTGCTCATGGGCACAACGTACGCTGCAAAGTTGTTTTGCTGCAAATAATTGTTCTGCTCCTGTCCTCTACATTGACAGCACGATTTCTGCTCTGTTTTAGCAGTTATGAATAAATATTAAATCGGAAAACAAACTCGGTGATCGAATGATAAACATTAAAGAATTATTGAACATGATATCGCAAAGTATCGTGATTTGTATAAGTGTCTGCTCGCCATTGACAAATCACATATTTTGCTCAACCTCGTCTAATAATTGATAATTGTGTTCCTACCTTTGAGGTTTTTCCTATTACCAGAGAAACTATTACTGTGAACACAACGATAAGAACCGTAACTGCTCTGCTCAGTAACAATACTGATTACGTTTCTTTAATGGACTCTACACCAAAACCTAACTGCAAAAATGTGCCAATATCAAATCTTGCAGAACTTCTAAGTTTTATAAGATTTAATTCTGCACAATATTTGATTTTGATATTCGATATCATTTCATATTTGATATGGCGTAACATTTTATATTTCGCAAGATCCGATTTAGTATTTAAAAGATTGCTAAAAGTAGTTGTGTAACAAACATTATTTCGTCTGAAATCTTCAACTTAATGCAATTGCAAGCGAACTTGCATAAATTAATATTGACCACCGTAAAGAAGATTCAAAAGCTGACGATTCGAGCGCAAGCCCTTCGTCATAGCGATTTCTATTTAAGATAGCTAATTTTATTTAGATAATACCAAATGTTCGTGGCTCTGAGACACGGAATAAATGGCTCACAACCTACCTTGGCAAGTTTTCCCATCACCTGAGTATCCAACTTTGCATGTACAGATATAAGAGCCGCGAGTATTCGCACATTGGGCATTGGCGTCACAGACAGGGGAGGAAGCATTGCACTCATCAACATCTTAATAATAAGAAAGAAAACAAACGATGAAAATTCATGTTAATTCATAACTTAATTTTTTTTTTGCTCTTTTTCGAAACTTTCGGAATTAATTCTAAATGACATTTAAAATAGGTGTATTATTTGTGTCTTTTATTTAGGGGGAGTAAATCAAGTGCTCAAACTGACTTACAACGAGTTTACTTTAAAGTTAATTTAAGTGGCACATTCCCGTCATTGATATAAACCAAGATAAATGCCGTTTGTACATCATGACGAAAATCCAAGGTCATGTAAGGTCTTCCCGTTAATTTACCTTAACCTTAAATTAGACATTCCTATACCTACTTCATACTCTCTAGGTTTCGTATATATATGTAGTTATATTAAGTTTTAGTATTCCTAGAATTCGAAGGGAAAAGAGTTAGAACCAGGTCTCATTCCGATCTTAGAATCCCAGAAACTCAGATAATCGAAGTATTCAGTTTGAAAACTAACTATGGCCGATTACCAAACAGTTCTGTTTACGGAAGTGTTCATTTTAATCTTGTACTGGGATCACCAACAGGCCTTGTTTGAAATCCAGCTACTTTTTTTCAGATTATTTCGTTACAATAACATATACCAAGGCGTCAAAGCAGGCATTAAAAACACGCGTTATTTTCGACACAGGCTTACTATCCTCTGTTGTGTGGTGTACTGACGTACGCTTTTAGAAAATGAAGTAAAAACGCTCAAAAATTTAATATGAATACGATTTTGACCTTTGTTGTTATGTGTTTTTGTTTTGCTTGATTTGAAGCTTTAAAAACGCTCAGAAATTAATAGAGAAATGGAGAAAGGAAACAGGTCTAGCAAGAATGAGACCTGGGTTTCAGCCAAAAGAACGCAATTACCCTTTTAGTTTTGAGGAAAGAATCCTGGCTCTCCTAAGAGTACAAGCAGGGGTGTTTGTCTGGTCAGCGGAATTACCAAGAAAAGTTTACACCCGAGAGATGGGAGGACTGACTGAAGGAATGATTATTTGCATTTTTGTCCCTGTCAGCTATAACTCATTCAACGCTTCGCGTATTCATGAGATAAAAATCGTGTATAATGACGTGCAAGAATTTGATTAGCGACGTAGTAGCCTTGATATCAATAATAAGTCAGCAGTCGTATATTGGCAACGAAACTCACCTCCTGTCTCCATATCACAATGAGCGAGCACAGGGATACCAGGTTTGATGGCACTCAGCCAGTATTTCTTGCTGACCGCTTGACCTTCACTCGCCTTTATCTCTTTACATGTTTCAGCTGGCAGTTCTGGAATGGAACCAAGAGCGACTAGAAAGAAAGAAAAGTGTAATTTATTAGATGATCATAGTTGAACATAATTATAGTTTTAAGGGGATAGTTGCAACAGGGTAGGACAAGTTAACCACTTTTCAATAAGTTATGGGATTTACAAACACTGTACAGCAAAATCACACAATAAACGTGGTAAAAGTTGGAATAAAATAAAAAGTAATAAATGAATTCCTAGGAGGATATTGCTGAATAGGATACTTTCCCGTATGCTGATCACAGTCAGTGCATGAGAATGCTATCATGACAAGACAAAAAAGTGAAATTATAGTTCCATACGTACGTAGTTCAGGTCGCATACTCTATAATACAGCCTGCCAGTGCTGGAACCGAAAACCCTAGCAAAATTTATTCTCTACACTCATTCGGGAAACTCCGATAAATTTCCAACACGTCGCAATAGTCGACTCTATCCGAATATGTCCCCACTACTGAGATGAAAAGACAGAAACTTTAGAGGTGACGGCTCCATGTGCAATGCCCATAAATCTACGGCCAACCTGACATTGATTGAGTATCGATTTGTGGCGATAAACATTAAGAGCCAATGTCTGAAATTTTCGAAAATCGGGCGTCACTCACAAAATTTCGGATTTCTTCATATTTTGCCCAAATAATCTCTATAGTGAAGTATTTTCAAAAATAACATTAAAAATTGTAACGGCGTTTTATTTTTTTCGAAAACGGGCAAAGTTTGAAAAACGGCAAATCGGCGGCCTTTCAGTTGTGAAACTGGCGAAAAATTACACATTTTCATCTCGCTCGTACAGAAAAACGCGATGCCATACATAAATAAAATGTGGCCACAACATAAACACGCTCTTGTTCTTCACACTACTGTTATTTACTTTGGATTAGCAGTTGAAATAAGAATATTTCGTCCGTTAGAAGAAACATGATTTCTTCCATTTTAAATATTAGCAAATTTGAACCAATTTCAACGCCGTGGAAACCCAATTGGTACGTTGAGTTTGAAAACAAAATTAAGACGGTCTTGAAGCACAACTTCTGTTGTTTACTGTGGTGAAATATTTCTGGCGGCACTTTAAAAGTGCCCCGTCGAGAGACCAAAATGTGAAGGGTAGTTTGACACCAGGAGAACTTGTGACACGAACCTGAGCGCCGCCACTACGCACCAAATGTTTATCGCTAAAAATAGTTCCTTTGAGATAGAGCCTTTTTCAGAATCGTAAGACTTCAGAAGAACTTTATATATCCTTTGCTAACGTAAAATGATATCTTTTAAGCAGTTTGTTGGGATACGGAGTAGAGACACGAACATCGATCATGTTGTGCGACCTTACAAATAACAGCGATCAACACTTACCTGCTTTTTCATCAGAAAATTAAACTGACCCGAACCTTGAATTGCGTTTATAATAAAGACAATCCTGCACTCCGATCCATTATATTGCTGAGATCATATCATAGCGTTATTTATTCCAAATTTGTTAAAACAACAGTCGCTAAATGACAGTTCGGAAGTTTCCCACAATGTGTTGCAAAGAGATTGCGTGACGCGTAGCACGCTGGAATTTGTTGCGTGCTTATGATATCGGTCACGGAAAGAACATTGCCGTGGAAAAGGTTTCAGGTCAGTGTCATTTAAGCCCCATTTACACGAGCAATTTTTCCTTGACAAGTTTACTTGTCAATTTTTATTGCTCGTGTAGATGATTAACAAGTTTTCCTTTACAATTTTCCATTGACAAGGTTTCCTTGTTCGTGTAGACGACGAGCAAGTTTTCCTTGATAAGTTTCGGTTGTGCCCACAATGCCTAAATCAATAATATCCTTGCCACATTTTCCTTGTTGTCCGTCTACACGAGCAAATTTCTGACTTGACAATGTTTCCTTGTCAAGGAAAAGCTAGCATGCCAGCTTTTCCTTGACAAGGAAAAATTGTCCACTATTCTCCATCTACACGAGCAATTTTTCCTTGTCAAGGAAAACTTGTCAAGGAAAAATTGCTCGTGTAAAAGGGACTTTATAAAGTGGGCTGGGCCGGTCCTTTAGTTGTAGAACTTGAGGCTCTAGTGGGGTCCGAGTGCATGCCTTCTATATTGATTTTTGACGTCGGGAGGCTCGAAAGTGCTTTTTGCATCATTCAATACAAGATATTTTCGAAAACAAAAGTGAAATTCAAAGATATTTTTTTCTTTTTAGCCACTATTGCACCCGCTTTCCGTTAATAGTTCATCAGAAAATTAAACTAACCCGAGCCTTGAATTGCGTTTATGATAAAGCCAATCATGCACTCCATTGTTGTAAATAAATTCCTGCACAGCAAAAGTAGAGAAAAAAAAATCGTTCGCAGCGAGCAAAAGAAAAGTATGGAATAATCTCGAAAAAAAAATTCTTGCACAGCCTCAAGGCGGAAAACAAATCATGCATCACACAAGGCTTCTTCAATCTTCTTACAAGAGAAAATAAAACTGTAAAAGTGGTTAGCAATCTTGCATTACATTGGCCCTTCGTTTTCTAGCTTTACAAGGGCAACTATCCTCAAAATCTTCAAGGAGGGCCATCGATAGCGCTTTTTTCTTCACTGCCGGGCACGGGCACGACGCATTTCTTTTGTAACTAGTACATCCGGGTCGACCTTCCTGTCTGTGGATTGACCAATAGTAAATTTAGCCTCCAGGTAGGCTTTCTGCTTTTCATTGAATTGGTAGCAAGGGCTGTTCCATTTCCTTTAGCGCCCAGCCCGCCTTGAGGCTTTGGCCTTTGTTTGAGCTGCTAACTGAGCTTGAGAGTGGCAAAGAAAGGGAGAAGTGCAACGCTTTCGCTGAAGAGGGTGGCGTACTGTTGTTTGGCCAGGTTCATTAGGGTGTGCCTCTCCGGTGACCTGGAGCAGGCTTTTAATGACAGATGGACGGCCGTTGAAACACTTTGATGCAGCCCCCGGGAGGTACTAGCCTGTGAGCAAGGCTCTCGTTCTTAGAGGTTGGGAGGAAGGGGTTCGGGGGGCCTCCTCCTCTCCCAAATCGCGAACCCGGTCCCGACCCCGAGAGCTTGCTCGCAGGCTAGGGGGGTACTCGGATATGTCTTGGCTGGGTATGTGCCGCCCGGGTCTCCAAATTTAGACCCCGTTTTAGAAAGAATTTGCACTCAAAATGTTACCCCATCCTAAAAATAGGTCAATTTTTAACACTCTGATTCTAGAAAAATGATATGGAAAATGATATGCGTTCTCGGATGGCAGAGCCTCGAAGCTCGCTGGGTTGTCAGCCGCCTATCCCTGATTGTCCACGGCCTTGTGAACGTTGAAAGTCAGATTCTGGTTAGGAGTACAAGTGGGCGTGTAACTAGACAATCCCAAGGTCAACACCACTTCTGGAATATCCTGCGCAGTATTAATTTAGATTTCGTAGAAATTGCGTAACTTTCAATAGCCCATTTTTTAAAAAAGTTATTTCTTTGTTTGTTCGACTTATACATCAAAATACGACAATTCTGCTTCTACACAAATCAGCAACATAATTGCTTTGATTTCAAACAGACGATAAAGGCGATAAAAGTCACGATTTACAATTTCTTTATTCACCATCTTATGAAGCTTTCGTGCGTTCGAAATATTATACCTCGTTCTAGGAAATGTCTCTAAAATGGTTACCCGTTCGTTCTAGACCAGGAGTCCCAAAATTACGACCCCGTTAGGCGGCACATACCCGTATAGGTATTTTTGGGAATAACCCCCCCCCCCCCCCCCCCCCCCCCCCCCCCCCCCCCCCCCCCGCCCTCCCCGGGATGCAGCCTTTCTGTGGGCATGAAAATACATTGGATGTTGGACGTTCAGGACTGTTTTCCTTGTCATCGGACGTGGCTGTTGAGACTGTAACTTGCGGTGGAGATGTCACAGAAACAGCTTTAAACCCACCAGCCGAAAACAGAACTGACAGCCAGCTGTAGCTCACATCTGTAATAGTATCACTATTCTCAGATACTTTTGCTTGCTTTTGAGACGTCAATATAAAGTCGTATTGACGTCTCAAAAATCTAGACAAAACTAATTTCGATTTTAAGGCGCGCGTTAATACTGCATTATATTGACGGCGTTGAAAGAAAATATATTCCATACTGGGCTCCGTCCCCGGGGCTCCGCCGCTTCGCGACTCAGCCCAATACGGAATACATTTTCTCCCAACTAGCCGTCAATATAATGCAGTATTGCAATTGACACCTCAAAATCGAAATTAGTTTATAAGAGTATTGAAAACATAACTTCGTAGGAGAATAAAGGCGGTGTGTTATCGCAAAAGAGCCGGCAAGGGGCTTAGTGGAAGGGTGAGGGTGACACCCCCCCCCCCCCCCCCCCCCATAAATGACTTGTATATTTATCTACCAAATATACCTGAAAGACGATTTGAACATTAATTAAAATTGTACCAAAACGAAGGAAACAGACTTTATACATTTATACATTTCCAAAAACGGACGTTACTCCTGTGACTTTTCCACGGCAATTAATGTTCTTTCCTTGACCGATACCATAAGCACGCAGCAAATTCCAGTGTGCTACGCGTCACGCAATCTCTTTGCAACACATTGTGGGAAACTTCCGAACTGTCATTTAGCGACTGTTGTTTTAACAAATTTGGAGTAAATAACGCTATGATATGATCTACAAGGCTCAGATATTCCAAACACAACAATATAATGGATCGGAGTGCAGGATTGTCTTTATTATAAACGCAATTCAAGGTTCGGGTCAGTTTAATTTTCTGATGAAAAAGCGGGTAAGTGTTGATCGCTGTTATTTGTAAGTTCGCACAACATGATCGATGTTCGTGTCTCCGTATCCCAACAAACTGCTTAAAAGATATCATTTTAAGTTAGCAAAGGATAGATAAAGTTCTTCTGAAGTCTTTACGATTCTGAAAAAGGCTCTATCTCAAAGGAACTATTTTTAGCGATAAACATTTGGTGCGTAGTGGCGGCGCTCAGGTTCGTGTCACAAGTTCTCCTGGTGTCAAACTACCCTTCACATTTTGGTCTCTCGACGGGGCACTTTTAAAGTGCCGCCAGAAATATTTCACCACAGTAAACAACAGAAGTTGTGCTTCAAGACCGTCTTAATTTTGTTTTCAAACTCAACGTACCAATTGGGTTTCCACGGCGTTGGAATTGGTTCAAATTTGCTAATTTTTAAAATGGAAGAAATCATGTTTCTTCTAACGGTCGAAATATTCTTATTTCAACTGCTAATCCAAAGTAAATAACAGTAGTGTGAAGAACAAGAGCGTGTTTATGTTGTGGCCACATTTTATTTATGTATGGCATCGCGTTTTTCTGTACGAGCGAGATGAAAATGTGTAATTTTTCGCCAGTTTCACAACTGAAAGGCCGCCGATTTGCCGTTTTTCAAACTTTGCCCGTTTTCGAAAAAAATAAAACGCCGTTACAATTTTTAATGTTATTTTTGAAAATACTTCACTATAGAGATTATTTGGGCAAAATATGAAGAAATCCGAAATTTTGTGAGTGACGCCCGATTTTCGAAAATTTCAGACATTGGCTCTTAAAAGGTATGCAATATTAAGAATTGCCGGGTTCATGATTATCGTGTGTCTATCGAGTTATGGATGTAAGCTAAAAGCATGAACCAATTCTGCGATAAGAAAAAGAAAAAACTATTGATCGCACGACTGAACGAAGAAAAACAAGAAAAATGTTGCCGCGCGGGTCGCAGTTCACCTTGGCGAAGCTGAATGAAAGTTCACCTTGGCAAAGCTGGTTAAACCGCACGATCTGGAGAAAACGAACAAGCACAATTTTCTGAAAATGTCTTCTAATAACTTGGCTTTAAAATATGACATGATTTATGCTTCCTTTAAAATTTTCCTAAACATTGTTTGAGGCGGATTGAAACCGAAAGATCTCACCATTACGGCAGTAGGAACTAAAACGAGAAAGTTTATACCAAACAGAGACTGGCTGTGCAGCTCAAAAGCCACGATTGTCATCCATTTTACTGCTTATTTATGTCATGTAGCCTGTCGTTGTTTTATAATAGGTAGACTTTCCGTAGAAAACCTCTGTTTGTGAAATTTTAGTGCAGCGTGGTCACGAGTACAAATAATCACATTTTAAGCATTTCTTCTAAACTGCGTTTCCGATATCAACTTATTTCATCAGCTTACCTCTCTTTATGTCTCGAGTGAAATAATATCTATCTTGGTCGGGAACGAAATCCTCAGGTCTGGCTTCCTTAGTTCTGTCATTGAACTCACACTTGCTGAGGGAGATCACCCAATTGAAACTTTGACATCTGTCGTCCCGACGACAGATGAGTAAACATTCGTGTCCGAGGTTTGCGATCAGCGTCTTGTAGATGTG
Source organism: Dendrophyllia cribrosa (assembly GCA_024195265.1). Classification (NCBI taxonomy): domain Eukaryota; kingdom Metazoa; phylum Cnidaria; class Anthozoa; order Scleractinia; family Dendrophylliidae; genus Dendrophyllia; species Dendrophyllia cribrosa. Next base: position 37,489,221 of record JAJLRJ010000005.1, on the reverse strand, counting down.
CCGCTGTAACTTCCAGCCTAAGATGGATACCTCGAATCCACCGTTGGTACATTGTTGAGAAAGTGCCCTGTTGAACATCTCACTCAGCAACAACATCACCATGATGTGAATAGCGTGTCGCATAGGCATTGTGAAGGACTCTGTTTCTTGTATTTTCCTTACGATACTCAGAGATCTGAAAGGTAATTTTTAATGCCAAGCTGTTTTAAAAATCTAATAAAATTTAAGCAAAAGATATGAGTATAGATTTCTCTCTTTTTGCAGAGACAGACAGACATTGTATTTACTGTATATACGGAATTTATTCAATTTACAAAAATTGAGCCCCGCTCCAACTTTGAAGTTCAAGTGACTTTTCCTACATTTTTTCTTTCACGCTAGCGTCATTTGTTCACTAACATTGACGTTTCCATAGCAATTTGACGGTAATTCCACGTTAATTTGAGGAAAATGTGGAATTTAAAATGTCAAAATCGAAGTTTTACCAAAGGTCATTTCTCTCTGTAATTTCATTGTTGGCACATATGTTTGTTTATTGGAAAACATTTGCCCACAATAAACTAAACTTTAGCGGACTGCTGTATTAACAGCAATAATGCTCAAATTTTACGAAAGTACTACTTGTATTTTGCGGCATCAAAGTTTTCCTTTGAGTTGCCCATGGTTTTGAAAACAGATTTTGAAAGACAAAATAATTATTTTTGCCGTGCTGTAAGATTGTACATTAGGCGCAGGCTAATAAATCACTGAAGTGAAAATAGGGCTGATGCTCCAAAAAATAGAGAAATGAATGTCTGTCGTTCTTACCAAATACGTCGCGTAAACTTTCTGCTTTAAAAATTCAGTAGGTTGACTTGAAGGCATCAACTGATTTTAAAAGTCTTAAAAGACTCGCGAATTAGTACTTTCACCCAGTAAAGCGGCGAGTCACAATTTTAAAACGGTTTTTGAAATCAAATTTCAACAGTGGCACTTTAAATAATTGATCACACGGGAAGTTTGCCGAAAATACAACTTGATCCATCCTGCTAGCTGAAAGACACATGGACTTTTTAATAATTACAATATTGTATGAACTAAAGCCGACAAAACAGTACTTTCACTAGTAAAGCGGCATTCGCTTATTAAAAGAAAAATCTGTCTAAATATTTGTCAAGCGGCGTTTGACTTATTTCGCTCGAAGGCATCTTTTTTAATATCGCTTGCTCGCCATGTGCTAGGGATCAAAGCGACAAGAAGTACGCATGCCCATATTAGACAATAACAAAGAAAGTTCGGAAATAGCCTAATACATAACGCAATGGCATGTCACGCTAAACGTACTGTGGTATCCCCCTCTTTTTGTTTACAAGAGGAAAGCTAGTCGCATATAACCAATTAACGAATTAAACATGTCAATCAGAAACTTGAAAATAGTTCTTGGGCATGACTAGAGGCCCAGTGTCAACAAAAAAAAACAAACGTCATAAGATGACAACAGGAACTAGAAAACCGTTTGAAGAAAATAGTCACTTTTCCTGGTCTCCTCTTCAGTAGTCTTTGAACTTGGCTGGGATTTGGGTAACACGCCCTGACCTCGTAACTTGGCTCTTTGGCTGATAGCAGGGTTTTCCCACTGTCGCAGCAGTGTTCACAGGTTCGGAACTGGGCTGCATTGGACTACAGGTCAGCTGTGCTGAGGATGGTTGGTCTAGTGTCAGCCAGTTGTCCTTTAGGTCAGCCCTGTCTCCAATGGGGGGGGGGGGGGGTGCGGTGGAACTGACTTTGACCTCAGATGTGTCTATTGGTTTGTGTGTTGGAGCCTCTGTAGACACGGGAGTTGGGTCTCCGCTGGGTAGGGGCATGGCCTCGTTCTTGCTCCTGATTCTCAGGTGTTCCCTGGTTCTCTGGTATACTTTGCCCTGTACGTCTACTGTGTAGGTTCGAGGACTTGCTATAGGCTTGGGTCTGTTCAGCACGATCGCTGGTTACTCTTCAAGATATTTCTTACGAATACAGGCTCCATGTTGTTCAAGATTCGTTTGTCGTTACTAGCTTTACGGTCATAGAATTCGGCCTGTTTCTCTTGTCGTTTCTAGTTTGCTTCTTGGTGAAGGTCATCATATGGGTGCTTAGACTTCAGGGCACTTCGGGTACCTGGGAAAGTGGTTTGCATCCAAACAACAATTCGTAGGGTAACGGTATTTGGCTGTCAAGTGGAGTAGTGCAAAACATTCACAGGGCACTCATTTTTCTCTAGTGCCTTCCTCAGAAGGGACTTGCAGGTTTCAATTGTTCTTTCGGCTAGGCTGTTCGCTTGATGGTGGTACAGGAAGCTGAAACACAGTGTGATACCACTTTGCTCGCACTTGCCTTTGAACCTCTCGCTCACATATTGGGATCCAAAGTCAGATATGATAGTGGTACGTTGGTAGGCCGTACTCTGATAAGACGCTTGTGAAGTGGTTGCAGACGGTGTGGCTAGACAGGACGCTCAGTCGCTCAGGAGCCTTATCACGGGGAACCTGGAGTAGTAGTCGATGATCATTAAATACTTTTCCATTAAATTCGAAGATACCTGTCCCAAGCTTCTCCCATGGTCTGGTTGGGAGGTCTGGTTGGGAGGTCTGGTTGCATGATGGGTAGTTTGGGTTGAGCGGGTTGGTGATGGTTGAACAAGTCGCAATCCTTTACCATCTGTCTAATACCGCTGGAAATTCCGGGCCAGAACACTGATTCCCTGGCTAGGATACACTTAGTTTCTCTTTGGTGTCCGAGGTGGATTGCCTGGAGGACCTGGCCTCTCATGGATTTTGGTATGATTACCCTGCTGCCTTTTAGTACTAAGCCATCCTCCATTGTTTTTCTTAAAATATCTTATATTTGGACATCGCGTGCACGTTAATATGTTTTTCTGCAATTATCTTATTTTAAACACGAAGTTCCGGTATAAAAGGAGCCTGGCCTGGCCATTCTCACCTCCAGTCGTCTATCAACCACTGAAGCATTAACAACTGACAACAAACATGCGTCATAATTAAGGCCATTGCTAACCCAATTTGGAAAAACTTTATGAAAGTTATATCAGAAGTCTATGAACTTCTATTTCTTTTTTCGCTTAGGTAAAATCTTGGTTTAATTTGATTTTTGAAGCAAATTATATTTAAAGGGCGTGCATTCCCAAGTTAACCACGTTTTGTGACTGAAAGACGCCTTAATTTGCATTTTACATAGAAAAGGTGTGAAATGGGGGAGGAGCTAAGCTTTTTATATCGGAAATTCGTATCTAAATCATTTTGGGTTAAATGCTATTAGTCTTATTTATTCAAGGAAAAGGGGGTTTTGCACTTAATAATCAAAGAAATGTCATTTTCTACTTCACTACTAAATATTCATTATTTCAAGCTAATTTCGTACTATAGTCCTGTGCAACCCTCACCCGACTTTAAGCACCACCGTTTCTTTAAGAAACTAACCCATGTATTCATGATTTCGCGAGAAAAAATGAGAATGTTCATAACGCGAACATTAAGTTAGTTTTACCAATTAAATAAAAGCTAGGAATTATCATCATCAAGCAAGTTTGCATATATTGGCCAAGGGCTTGGTGCAATACTTATTATAATAAGATCGATCGATCGTAATCGTTTGAAAGACATAGAAATTCTAGAAATACAGTCTCTACTTACTTCAGGGGAAGTTTTTCTCTTGTTCGTTCTGTCATGAGGTAAAAAATCCAAACAAACAGGTGACATAATCACCATGCAGCAACATAATACTCATTTGAGATGATAAGTCTTGAATAACAGAAGTAGAGGTCGCACCGTGACGGCCTTTTTAAGTACTAGGTAAGTACTAGGTAATGACGTCACAAAAGCATGATAAGTAGGCGAGTCAGTCAACAAAACATGTTGACATATAATCCGACCAAAGGCGCTAAACTTGCGTACTGAAATTATGTTTTGAGTGACAGAATTTCTACAGACACCGTAAGGCGGAACGTGTTTTATTAACCGTTTTTTGGCGCGCATGAAACAAACTTAAGTTTGGGTTCAATGAATAAAACTAAGGTTCCGAAACATTCAAGTTTAGAATCAATAAAATTTCGCAGTATATAAAAACCGCTTTTTACTTTTCTAAAATCCACAACATTCTTATGGCCGCTACATCGCTAGACTCTATGTCGATTTTCAGTTTGCCAGCCATCACCCGTCACTTTAAGTTTTTATAACGTGACTTTATCGGCAAAGGAAAATAAACTGAATGTTCAAACGTCAAACTTTTACGCATCCTTATGTGAGCGCAAAACACGTGCATTTGTTTCAGGACAGGGAATGTTTTCCGTAAGAACATTATAAATAATGTGTAACAAGGCGTGAACCTGTTGTGAAGAACTGTCCTTAAGAGAAACTGGCTCTGATGATCGGGACCATTAGCTAAGAGCTGGCTGGAGAAAACCTCGGTTGTTCATTACTGCTTGAGACATAACTCTAGAATGAGTTTAGAGTAGTGAGTTGCTGTCTTATATTGAGAAGGAGGAGGAGGAGGGGAAAACAATAGAATTGTGGTGGTGGTGAAAACAATAGAATTGTTGTGGTGGTAGTGCTGGTGGCGGTGGCGGTGGTTGTGAAAATAATAAAATTTTGGTAATGGTGGGGTGGTGGCGGTGGTGGTAGCGTTGGTGGTGGTGGTGGCGGTGACGGTGACGGTGGTGGTGAAATCAATAGAATTGTGGTGGTGGTGGTGGTGGTGGTGGTGGTGAAAACAATAGAATTCAGGAGGAACTAGCCTGTATATAAGCGAGCAACATTCGGGGTTTTTTTAGTTCACATTGAGCTTCCATTGATTTGGCATGAACTTGCGCTGTCCCGTTTGTGAGAAGACATTTACCAGGAAAGATAGTATGCAAAGACACATGACCAACAAACACACCAGTCCTACTTTCACTCCATTTAAAGCAATGCCGATTTCTAAACAAAAGTGTCAGTGGTTTCACTTCGAGTAACATTTTACTTGTGTGGTTGTAGGTTTGACCAGTTCGGGGAAAACGTTTTGATTTCAATCATTGTTTCAACAGGCCTCAGACGTGATAAACCCACCACCCGAGAGGATTGTCTAGTGTTATTCACAATGGCAGCCCGCGTACATGCAAATGATTTCACAATACCACAAATTGAATTTGTCAAAGGTATTCCTCCTGCGTTGGAACGCGATTCTTTTTTCGATGTCAACAAACGGAACTTAATCGTCTTTGACGATCAGACGATTGACGCCGGCAAAGACAAGCGAATAGTAAACCTTTTTACACCAGGTCCTTTTCAAGAATCCCAGAGACAAACTGCAAATTTTGACTCTAGCCAAGCAAATGTATCCTGGGCAAACGGCATTCTTTATAAGCCAGTCGAAGAGGCTGTACGAAGACCCTTTGGTATATCTCCTGGTGGATTAAAAAACAACCACACATGATAATTGTAGACTGCGAACGAATGTACTACCCGGTGAAGAACAATTTAATCAAACAGGGATACTAATTTATAAACTAATTTCGATTTTAAGACGGCAATACTGCATAATAATGACGGCTAGTTGGGAGAATACGGAGAATATGTTTCAACCAATCACAGGCTGGTTTTTGAGACGACAATACGACTTTATATTGACGTCTCAAACGCAGACAAAAGTATCTGAGAATCGTGATACAAACAATATTTCTTAGGAGCTACATGTACTAAAGTATCTCAGGCAACAGAATCTTTCGACAGCTCCAGTTCTCCCAGCCATACAGGGACGACAGGACAGTATGGACGGCCTTCTCTCTCGTACAGACCTTGAGGAATATGACAAAGCCAAACAGTACCTTGTGCTGCAAAACAGTTGGTGACGACAAACCTAAATGGCGATCGCGGCGTTACAGATATAGAGCTGAATCTTACAAGTATTCTAAGAATCAAGAGGATTAATTTCACCCGAAACGATGATTGCAGTGAAGTGAGATACAGAAAACCAAAGAAATCAAAGAGTATTTTCTATTAACCCGATGAAGGAGACTAAACCAACCGCTGTCTTTTTCTTTCCATCTAAGATCATGATTTTAAATTGCCTGTATATGTAATGCGTTTTGTTATCAATAAATATACATTGTATATTGAACTTAAACAAAGTGTGGGTTAATTGTTTTAGTACGCGCATGAAATTGGCTACTTTGTTTATTCCTCCGAGGTGCTAATCTCCCATGCAAATTTAGTTCAGTGTAAGTTTATTAACGATGCATAAAAGTTTGACGTTTGAACATTCAGGCCCCGTTTACACGGGTCCGGACAAATTTTTGCACGGACGAATTTTGTTCCTAGACCACCTGTTTACATTGATCCGTGCAAATTCTGTTACAGATTGCAGTGGTGTTTACACGGAACTTGCACACTTAGCCGTTCAAAAATTCGTCCAGTTCCACCGGTCCCGTGTAAACGCAAGGTGGAACCGTGCAAGTTTTTGTCCGTGCAAAAATTTGTCCGGACCCGTGTAAACGGGGCCTCAGTTTGTTTTCCTTTGCCGATGAAAGTCACGTTATAAAAACTTAAAGTGGGTGATGGCTGGCAAACTGAAAATCGACGTATAGAGTCTAGCGATGTAGCGGCCATAAGAATGTTGTGGATTTTAGTAAAGTAAAAAGCGGGTTTTTATATACTGCGCAATTTTATTGATTCTAAACTTGAATGTTTCGGAACCCTCTTATTAGTTTTATTCATTAAACCCAAACTTAAGTTTGTTTCATGCGCGCCAAAAAACGGTTAATAAAACACGCTCCGCCTTACGGTGTCTATAGAAATTTCTGTCACTCAAAACATAATTTCAGGATGCAAGTTCAGCGCCTTTGGTCGGATTATATGTCAACATGTTTAGTTGTCTGACTCGCCTACTTATCATGCTTTTGTGACGTCATTACCTAGTACTTACCTAGTACTAAAAAAGGCCGCAACGGTGCGACCTCTACTACTCATAATTTATGCTTTTTCTGATAGGCTTCTTGTTACCATGACCACCAATGAGTTTTATTTCTCTGCCACTTTAATTATTGCTATAATCCAGAGTGCATGCTATGAAACGATGTTTATTTTAATGTTCGTCAACTATATGTCATGTTAATGCATTTGCTTCTTTTTATTTCAGTTTTAGTTCATTTATCTCGAGTTTTCACCTTTCTAAACAGACTTAAAGTGAATATTGCATGTGGAGTTTTTTTCGAAAATGTCTTCTTGATTTCAACAATGATTCGATAATTTACCTTCCATAATATAAATATTGTAAAATAGATTATACTTTTCGTTGTCTTCTTTATATATCCATATTGCCTTTTAAGTCTATACAGATATCTATATTTAAAAATATAGTCACAGGAATGTTTTAATTACCTATTACTGACTGACTTTAATAAAAGACCCAACAGAAACGAACCAACGAAGCCTTTATGTCGTATTTTTACCTCTGAATTAAATTAAGGAACGCCGTCGGCTATAAACAGTAGCAGGTAGGTTCAAATTACTAAGACTGTTTGTCCTAAAAAAATATAAAGGAAAAAAATATGCAAGCATTTTCGAGCCTGCGCAAGATAGATGTTTTCGTATTTTCAAAGTAGACAACTGATAAAAGATAGCATCTTACCCCCATAGTTGTTTAAGTGAATTGAAAATTAATATTACCTAGCCTATCCCGTAGCGAACTATGACAAACTTCACATGGCTCGTGCACACTATCGAATTCGAATTGAAAATTTTATACAAAACAGCCACAATGTTTTATTGTTGCTCACAAACGATAGCAAATTCTTGAAAATACTCTTGTCTGGCAGCAAGTATTATTAAACCATTGTTGTTCAAAAATGTTCTTTTGTTGTGTTTAGCTGAGCTTTTAACATCGGACTGCCGTGTCCAAATAAATTAGCTTAAATTTCACGAAAGTACTTTGTATTTTGCGGCCTCAATTTTTTTCCTTTGAGTTGCCCATGGTTTTGAGAACAGATTTTAAATGACGAAATAATGCTTCTCAACGTGGTGTAAGACTCTGTACTTTAGACCATGTACCAGTCAATGATTTTCAGCTCTCAATTTTCTCAATATTGCATTGGATAAAATCGCTCTAAATAATATAAATATTGAAAATTCTACCAAATATTCTATTTTAATTCAAACTGAGAAAATCCCCACTTAAAATGTGTATAGTTATCTATCTTATATGATTAGTTATTTGTTGTTCTCAATAAAATAGTTTTAGTTTTTAAAACGAGGTCTCCGTAATGCACGGTGTCATAATTAATCCCGTAAAACCCGGTCCGAGAGGTGCGATACCAAGATCACCTCAGTAAGTTTAAACCAATTATCGGACAGAAGTAAAAAATATATATTTTATAACAGTTTACCTAGGGCTATTGTGTGATTTTTTTTATTTTTTAAGAATTTTGGTATTTTCACTATTGCACGCCTCCTGTCGATATTTACCGACACCGCTCTTAAGACGTCGTGTTACGTTGATACTATTACTAAACTTCCGCTTGTGGCTTTTGTCATTAACATGTTATAGTAAATATGAAACACGGAATATTACTTCGTGTATTAAACTCAAATTTTATCTTTATATAACAGCTTTTCGGTCTGAAATATTTTACGTTTAGAATAAAAAGAAGCTTTTTTGCAAGTAGCTATGACTTGTAAAGTGATAAGGCAAGTTCATAAAGCCACGCTGTATACACAAAGGAATTGCACCATTGCAACGCCTACTAACGACGGAAACGTGGGAATCTTTCTTCTGTTTCATTGATTCGGTTAGCAACCAAAGATTCGGCAATTTTTAAATTAAGAAATATGTAAAAATGGACATAAAACTTTTCCTTTTTTGGAATGTTGCTTATTAAACATTTATCAAAACCGGTAAATGGGAAAACCACAAGTGTCCAGCATTTACATCAACGTAACATGACATGTTATTAGGCTACGAACAATCTGAAAATTGGATTTTTCATCTCAGTTCATGCTTTCTTTCCGACTTTCATGGCCAATAAACAATATTAATTATTTTGTGTGTGTTCTTGAAAGATATGTTTTGATTGTAACTAACCAAAAAAAAAAAAAGAAACTGGCGATGGCGCAATAATCCATTGAAACATATTATGCAAAAAACTAAAAATAAAAAAGCCGTTTTGGTTATTAACATATTTGCCTTTCATAATTAATTATTAAGCAGCACACTCTTTTGAATTTAACAACGTCACTGGCTGTGGCATACGGCTGTTTTTAAATTTTTTGAACCCACCCCAAATATATCATTACATAGATACTACATCATATTTCTTGCCCAATACTCACAAACAATACCTCGGATATGGTGGTATTTACTGTTTACACACGCTCATTGGCTTTTTAAATTTAGATTAATAAGTCATAAAACTAAAGTGGGCCTCTGATTATCGCTATATGTGTGTATTTAGATATTTGCGGTGGGTCCAAACTTTTTGCAAATAGCTGTAATTATAAATTATTACCGCCCTAAATATTCCAAAATAATATTTGTGTTAAATTCTACACATTGTTTTAATTAGCTGACAACTATTCGCCGAGAGAGTTGCCGAATAAGCCAATGATTAGAGCCAGCTTCTTGAAGCCTTTATCCGTAGTTCTTTTTTTTTTTTTTTCTTAAAAGTTTGAAGTACAAAGAAGGCCTGGCCTGGCCATTCTCAGTTGTCAATCAACCTCAAAAGCATTACCTACTGAAAACAAACTGTATGAAGAACTTCTCAGCTGTTTTTTTTTTCTTCTCCTTTTTATTTTTTTTCATATTGTATTAGTCAATATTATGGTTTCTTGAAACTTCAGAAGCAAATTATTATTTCCTACATCTACCAGAATATTTCAGCTTTTTGTTTTCCCGTGTTAATTGAGGTTATTGCTATTCATTCTCCACTGGGATTAGAAAATTTAAATAAGAGAGAAAGTTAGTTGAAGTAACTGAACAAAAAGGGCTCAAAATCCATACTGATGACACCATACAAATGAGTTATACACAAATGTGAAAGAGGCGGTTCAGGCTGAAATCGTCGACAGATCTCGAGTATAACATGCATGTCATCGATTAAAAAACGTAAAAAGCATTACACTGGAAAAGGCCAGAGTCCAAATCAACAACTTCAGATTTTAAGTATGATACGCTTGCCACACTCTCTTCCGGTTAACAAGACGTTATCTCTTTTCTTAATTTCATCTATAGTATACATTTCACCCTAAAGCACCACTCGGCGTGAAAGCACCTGGTGATGCTGGTGATGCGGATGATAATGATGATAAATGTAATATAGCTTACCTTATCGTTCTTGAAGAAAGACCTTTAGTGGCAGGATTCAGTGGCACATTCAGTAAGAACGCGAGGAAACGACTAATTGCGGGTCCACTTGAACACTCTACAGGTAGAGCATTCTTTTCCACGTAAACACATAGCTCCTGTGTCACAAAGGACAAAATATATACATATATATATAATATATATAAATATATAAACCTTTTGATAAATGACTTCCTTTCGACACGCCCCCAGCATCTTTAAATATAAATGGAGCGTAGGTGAAAACCCAAAGTGAACACCCAATCGGACTCTATTTACGCTAAAGTCTTTGTTTAACTAAACACGTGTTATTAACCCTGAACATTTCATTATCATTGTTTTTTATTCACTTTTTTTGGTATATGTTAACGTAACATATTTTTATTTCTTTACTTGAAAAAGATATCAAGATGATATCGAAACGTTGTGTGATTTCACTAATTTTATTCTTAAATGTTTATCTGAAACTACACTGATTAGAAGCGTAAGGTGATACCAGTGAATTTTTAACTCGTTCATTCCCATAACTACCGGTGTTGAAAACAAACAGAACATGCAAGAAGAATTTATTTCAGGCACAATATCGATACCACCCGTTTGTCACGTTACGTTTGTTACAGATAAACTGATACATAACGAGCCAGACGCTATTAGCAATGCAACCAAAAAAAAATACTAAATCTCCCTCTGAGATAGAGGGCAATTTGCCCTGTATCGATCTCAGAGGGAGGTCTAGTAACTTCCAGCATGCCAATGTATTCAAATCCCTTCTGCCGACCTTTTCTGTTCCACCTAAAGCGTAAACTTTTGCACCAAGGCGTTATAGCCTTTAGGCGTGAAAATTCATTTCATGCACGGTTTTAATTAAGATTCTATCTTAATTTATGAGGGCTTAAGAGGTTTTGCTGCGGTTTAACAGGAAATTGCTTGTTTAGCTCTGAAACATAAAACTCTTCATGGTCTTTATGAAGGATCTCATGGGAAAAATAAATTTAAAGAAGGATCCTGACATTAGAAACAGCACAATAACAGAAAAAGTCAGCTGCATAGATATCTGCAAAACAAAAAAAATAGATTTTCGTTTGTTCGGGGTGCGACTGAATAATAGCGCGGTACGAGTATGGAAGTCAACTCTGTTCGGAAATGTTGTGTATTCAAGCTAAGCGAAATGTTAAAATAGGCGATTCAATAATTATCATTGTAGTTGTTACATTCAGAAGTCGCTTTGAACGGAAACACCGCAACCTAGGTACAAATATGAAAATATTTTTCGGTAAACAAGACTAGCATGTGGGCTTTCTATAATTATTGAACTAAATGGAGTTTGGTGTAACGCGCAGTTCGTATTAATTAAAGACGGCTATCTGTATCTGTATACGTACGGCTCACACAAAGAAAATAGGAAGCGATACTAGTAATAATCAGAGATTTTGGAGACGCGTTCGGCATTTTTTTTTTGTGGGGAAGGGGGTGGGGAGATATCAGTGTGATTTCATGTCAGGTGTTGTTTCTATGGAAACAGTCCAAAGATTTTAAATCAGGACAAAATGTGTTATTGGATACTTGTGATGGGAAACATATGTCAAATGAAATTGCTGCCCAAAATTATAGGCGATCAAGGGTACATTTGAGGTTGAGTGTACTTGACAAGAACGTCCACTCCAACCCCTCCCCCCTCCCATTGCATTTTGTTTTATGTTTATGTTTGTTCATGTAAAAAACATATTTACTATATTAATGATCAGTGTTATAGCACAAGTATCAATACTTATAATTGCTACATAAATCGCTGATAAATGAAGACTTTGGAACACTTTTTTTCAGAATATATTTAACCCTATTTCTGTATACCTTTTTCTTCAATAATTGAAAAACTCTATGGATAGGAAATCGAGATGGCTCTCTGTCTCTTTTTCTTTTGAAATGTGCTTTTTTGAGTCTTGGATTTGTCACAAACAAACAAATCAGTTTTGTCTGAAACTGTCGTTACAAAATCAATGGTCTTTCGAAATGATACATTGATACTAACATCATGCTTACGTTTAAATGCCTTAAAAACATAACTTCATCTCCAGGTATCATTCATCAAAGCTTGAAAAGAAGTTTGTGCACGACTCATAGTAGTGAATTTGGCTGTAGTATAATTGCTTTCGATTGGTAGAACGCCTCTGCTTTGCTAAGAAGTACACAACTGAGGAAAGTAAACTCGAGGTAAACAGCTCGGTTGCATGCGTTTGTGACCACAAGGGATAATCACGTACCACATTGGCCGATAGCGCCGAGTTGCACAACTCGGTAAGATTGTTTGTTGACCACAAATTCTGGTCATTTGCCACTGCCGAGCTGCACAACTCGGCGGGATAAATAATTTGTGACCACAAACTGATGGTCATATGGCTCAATGGCCGCTGCATGCAATGACTGAGCTTGTCTGTTTGATTCCGCACGTCGACGTGGAAATACTTCTTTGAAGGCACATCGCCGGCCTGCAGCTTTCTATATGCAAGATGAGTAGTACACACTTCTCTCATACTTCGATAAATGCAACCTAAAAGACTTTTAAATACCATAACGTGCTATTGCAGATAATATTCAATGACACTTACCTGAAAACTTCACGAAATCCACTTGCAAAGATGAAGGAAATTATGTGAGGCAGAAGGGAATACAAAAACTGTACATTTGAATACGAGACATTCATGGAGTAAACACGAGTCTTTCACGAAAACGAGGCTAGAAATACGTAACAGTTTCCGGCGGAAATGTGCCCCTAAAAAAAAACAATAGGGGCGGCCATTTGGAAGACCGTCTACCAAAAAATCTCAAATTTTACTGACTGAATGTAAACCACAGGACAACCAACACGAAATTAGGATTGCGTTCTTCGAACGCTATTATTGCTGACAGCATTTTTGGGACTATATTTATATTTCTGCGTTAAGATTTTTTTATATAACAACTGTAATAATTTTGTTGTAATGCTTACTTAGTTGCAATAACGTATTCCTTTCATACAAAAAAACTTCGACTTGGGTGCACCAGAGAGGATATATAACATTTAAATAGTACGGCAAGGACAACAACAACAACAACTTTATTTGTACTCCACATTGATTTACATTATATAAAAACTACTATTAAATATAGAGAATAGTACAGGCTGCCCATAATAACCATTGAGGGCTAAGGGTCAGGTACACACGCGACACACAGCTACACAAAACACACACAAAAAAAGAAAGAACGGCAGCAAAGGAAAACTAAGTGTGCCAGTATAAAGCAACGGAAAGCCAGAAAAAAATATATTGTTAATAAATTTCCAATTAATATTTGTCAATAAGAAGTGACTTTAGCTTGTTCTTAAAACGTTTAAAAGGAAGGAGCTTGACGTCATCGCTTATATCATTCCAAGGAGAAGAGATTGAGACAGAAGTGAAATAAAAAGCAAACAGTTAAATATATTTGCCCGATATTTCGGTTTGCAAACCTTCTGAGGGGGCTAGAAGACAAAAAAGAATACATATAGAAAAGGACCTTTACATATAAAACGTTCGAAATATGACATAATTTTCTGCTTTAAAGAAAAGACTGTCCATGTATGTCCCGATTTCGTATAGCTATTGTTATTCTATTCTCAGTTGATCGAAATCAATTTTCTCTTAACAATCATAGTATATACGACAGTCCGGTTTCTATGGTATTTGTTTAAACATAGTTTCAACAAAGTCCTTGAGGTAGCTAGGCCGCCACACTTGTCTGCCTGATCTGGTAGTCGGACATTGGAATTGCACATGGGTGCTGTTAGCGGAAGTGGTTGGCACAACACCCTCTCGATGGGCTTTCTGTTAGCAGTGTCGTCTGGACTGGAACGAATGAGGTGGTCTGATTGGGCTGAAACTTCTCAACAGATTTCCTGAGGTGAACTCTGGTTCTGCGGAATGTTCTTCCGTAAGATCTCAGTCCGACTTCGGTCTTTACAGATGCCTTCTGCAATTCTTGGTCTTTTGTCTTAACGTGTTCCAAACTAAAATGTGTTTTTCCAAAATTGCAAATTTTGTCAAGAACTGCCTATATAGCACGGAAGAAATGTGAAATTCCGCGCTAAACATGAAAACCTGACTGCAAGTAAAATATTTGTTGGAGGAAATCACTGGTAATATGCCTGAATTGAGGTTTAAAACGTTTGTTGAAATAATGTATATTTTGTCTGAACCCAATTTTACACTAAAAAGCCACAGGTAAAAACTACTGGTAATGGTTGGAGACCAATTTTCACCAGAAAAATTGCATTGGAGATTAAAGAGTCTTGACTAAGAGTTAAAATGGGTCTAAAAATTGCATTCCATTTCATTAAAATTACACTGATAAAAAACCATGGTCGCAAAAATTCTGCAACTTAAAATAAATTCAGTTAAAATCTATGTTAATACACCGAATGACTCATGTATGCAGAAATTCTGCATCTTTAAATAAATTCAGTCACAATCCATGTTAATAGCACCGACCAACTCGTGTATGCAGAAATTCTGCATCTATGAATAAATTCAGTCAAAATCTATGTTAATAGCACCAAATGACTCATGTATGCAGAAATTCTGCATCTTTAAATAAAATTAGTCAAAATCTATGTAATAGCACCGACTAACTCATGTTTGCAGAAATTCTGCATCTATGAATAAATTCAGTCAAAATTTATGTAAATTGCACCGAGTGAATCATGTACGCAGAAATTCTGTATCTATGAATAAATTCAGTCAAAATCTATGTAAGTTGTACCGAATGACTCATGTATGCAGAAATTCTGCATCTTTAAAAAAATCTGTCAAAATCTATGTAATAGCACCGAATGACTCATGTACGCAGAAATTCTGCATCCATGAATAAATTCAGTCAAAATCTAGGTAAATTGCACCGACTGACTCATGTATGCAGAAATTCTGCATCTTTAAATAATTCAGTCAAAATCTACATGTATGTAATAGCACCAAATAATCCACGTACGCAGAAATTCTGCATCTTTAAATTATAAATTTAGTCAAAACCTTTGTAATAGCACCGGATAACTCATGTATGCAGAAATTCTGCATCCATGAAAAAATTCAGTCAAAATCTATGTTGCTATTGCCATAGTTGGTATACACACTTACGACGTACATGTAAGCACGAAAGCGAGGCCTAAGGGCCACCAAACTTTCCGAGAACTTCAAAAAAAGTAAATATGGCAGCGGAAACAAGAGCGATTTGTGATTTAGTGATTAACAATTAACCCCAGAAGATATTCCTGGAGCAGATATAGTAAATGAAAGTCAGTTGAAAAGTGGACGGCGGAAAAACTAACATTCGGTAAGGATCCTTTGAAAATGCATGAAACGTCAAGCGATGCAACATTTGTCAGAGAATTTTTATCGTAGTTATAGGCTGCGCTTCTGCCTTTTTAATTGCAATGTGGCCCTTAGGCCTCGCTTTCATGCTTACATGTACATCGTAAGTATGTTTCTATTTACTATGATATCACTAACTTGCATGTACTTCTGTATGCAGAAATTCTATATCTTTGAATAAATTCAGTCAAATCTATGCAAATAGCAAAACCATGTACAGTAAATAAGGCCAGGAAATAAAAAGCTGATGATTAGACCACTCTTCTGAAAACAATCACAGTTTGCTAATCTTCACAGATCCTAAGTTAAAATTTAAATAGATGACAAACAAAAGAGAAAGTCATAACTAAAACAATCAATCATGCCTTTTCATGACTCAATCTTTTTGTCAGCTTTTCATCTCCCGGGGCTGTCTCTTGAAAATCTCTATAATATTTTAAGCCCAGAGCTACATTTTAAAATCAGTTGAAATTTGTTTTTACATTATAGATGATTATAAGCCGTTTTAATGGCAATTACAGTTAATCCAATTTTTGTGATGCACTTTTTGGTGAAATTAAAGGTCCAGTAGTGACCATTACACTCCCTGTGCCTTGGTTATTGTTATTTCTGTCACAGGAGCAAGACTTCTATTGTTTTTGCCACTATGTTTGTATACTGAGTGATACACCAATACATGTACAATACATACAATAGCCCATTTCACAGTCTATACACAAATAGAACTTTGGCTGTGTTCCAGAATAGTGCCAAAAATCTGCAAAAAAATAAAATCATATGCAACTTAATTCAGTTAAGTTCAAAGCCACAACACATAAGCATAAGTGGCTTGCTTATCTCTGAGCGGTACTGTGCATCTTAGAATAGATAATTACTATTTTGTAGGTTCATATATACATACACACTATATTAACTCATCCTTGTTAAGGCTTTTCAGAGTTAAATAAGGGTTAATGAAAGAAAGCAAACAAGCTGTTACCATTGATTTTATTGGCTGTGTTTTCACGAGCGATTTTTCAAGTCGCTTAGTGAGTGACAACTGGAAATCTCGTGAAAACAATATTGCTGTTCCAACTCGCTTAAAGTTAAGCGAGTAAGCTTAATTGAATTAAACTCTCGTTAAATTTAAGCCACCAAACCAGGTAGCTTAAGCGAGTCGGCAATTAATTTTAGCCAATGAGAAGCAACTTGTGGTTATTTATCCGACAAGGCTGTCAAATCAGAAATAAAATATGCGTTCTATCTTCATGCCTCCAGCGACACTTATTCAGTGGCCACGGCAAAAGCAACATGAAATACGAAAATGCTCTCGCCAAATATTGTTTGTGTACTGGTTCAAAACCATATGTTCGAACCAGAATTGTGGCCTTTCCAGAACCCACGCAACTTTCCTTCTCCAACGTATCTTCTGTACATGTAAATGAAAAAAATAAGCCTCCACTCTTCTTCTTCTGTTTCTAATTGAAAGCAATACATGTAGCAGCCTTTGCTGAAATCGACTCCTTCATTGGATGACCACTAAGTGCACGAACACAGCAATGAGAATGAGAAGGACGTGCATGCAAGCTTCCTCTGCAATTCCCGCCATTATTCATTTTTTTAATTTGCCCCAGTGCTCTCCTCAAATTACTAGGGTGAAATATAATCTTGCTCATGAAAACACCTATCATTTTTTAAATGCATAACAGAGTCTGTTTTCTTAACACCTTCATGAATGTTAAGCAAAACAACCGGCGTCGTGAAAACACAGCCATTAATACACAACATTAAGTTTTAATAAAAATCTGTAAGCTGTTGACAATAGACATCTGTCACTCTTATCTTACATGGGAGGAGAAAGGAAACCAACTTCATTTTTCGCTCTCATCGATTTCTTTTCGGGCCTCAAAAACTATGACAGGTATTGCCCTCATCGCTTTGCAATTGGAGCGACATTGGTTTTTCGCCTGAAATTTAACTTGGAATTCACTTGTCAGGCAGTGAATGTTTCTTTGATTCAAGAAAGGTGTTGGGTTACAAGTTTTGGTTTTAAAATAAGAAAGCTCTACTTTTGACAGCATTCTTTGTTTGTTTCTAAAGTACATGTACAACTGTAACTGGGGGACCGTTTCAATGGAAATTACTTTCAATTAGCTCAGTACAGCATGCTTGTTCTCATTAACTTCTTTGTTTGATTAAGACAACTTACTGCTTTTTCTAAACATGAAATATTGGTTAGCTGATAAGAATCCTCACTGATAAGAATGCGAGTTTTCTTTAGCATAATTATGCGATTCTTATTATACAACTGTAGTTCAATAACACATGACACTGAACTCAAAAGTATTTGTTTCTGATATTTCATTCACAAGGCCAAACAAGCTTCAACTTTTAACACAAACTACATACAGTATATGCATATGCCTACATGTAGGCATAAATAAAATCAGTAAAATTGTTTTGCCTTTTAGTAACATTTATCTATTTAAGGGTAATATCCCAGTTATATAGTAGGGGATTAAATTCCGAGTTCCATTGAGTGTAAAGGAACGGTTACCTTTTAAACTTATTATAATTCAAAAGAGGTGGAGTTGAGAAAAGGAAGCTCAGGACAGACTGCAAAGTACATGTTTCGAGGGGACAGTTCCTTTTTTCTTATGACATGACAACTTTAGTTTATAAAGGCTTTTTGTAGCAATAATACAAATACATGTATTGTTACTTACCACTTATAGCTTATCTTCGGCAAACTGTGTCTACATGTATGTTTTGGGGAGCTGTCGCTGAATATTCTTCGACGGCCAACAGCAACAAGCCGCGAGTCCACAACTCATTTGAGTGCTTTTCGATTCCCATCACATGCCACAAGTGATCCGTTTCATCCCGTTACACATGCAATCCATTTTCTGAAACGTTTCTTTGCTTGCAAGCTTTCCAAATTTGATCGCTGTGAGTGACAACACGTGTTTTTGCTGTAGTGGTCTTCGCTTTTCTTTAAAACTCTTGAAAATTAATCACTTTCCTTACATGAAAAAGTTTCCTCTGGCTTCTAACGCTCCAAAAATGTCAAAATACATTGCATTTATTTTCCGAAGGTTGTTGAGCAAGCTAGTTTCCAGGGAAGCCGTGAGTTCGGCACATGCGTATTGTGCGTTGTAACGTCACGTGGGGCTTTTGAGCCAATGGGAAAGTGTGCGAATTTCAGTTTGACTTTCTCGCCGGCGGGGTGTAATTTACGTTGAAACGTTTCTACCTTTTTTTCGTCTGAAGTACTTTTCCAGTCAAGTTCAAAGACGTTGCATGAGGAAAAGGTAAGCATTTATAGAAAGCTAAGACCTATTGTTTGGTTCATTTCATAATCTTTGTTTAGGCGGTTTATAGCAACCTCGTAAGAAGTACATGTAGCTACATGTTAGTGTTTACACGAAGCACAGCCATGAGGTTTGTTTGCTTGTATATTAATTTCATTTTCGTAATGTAGTTTTGTCGATTTGCAGACATAGAGCTTAAAAGTTTAATATCTGAAGTTAGAAGTTGCGTGCCATTCCATGGGATTCTAGCAGGCTTCCTGAGAGGAAGAGGGCACCAGTCAAGTAGCACCGTAACATCTCTGTTTGTTTTCATGTACATGTAAGGTATTTGACCCTATTGTCGGACACTACCTAATCTCGGACACGAGAAAAGAGTCACCACAATGTCTATATAAAAGCAGAAACCGAAGAACATGGGAATACAAGAAATAAATAAAGAACTAAGACTCTACCGAACGAGGTTTGTTTATTTCTTGAAAACGAAAACCAACGATAAAAGACTTGTTCCTCACCTGCACAAAAATATGGCGCGTAAAATAAGCATCGCAAATTTCTTGCGCGCACAGAAAAACTTCAAAAAATAGTGGAAAACAAGCTCCGATTTACTTCATACTTCGTAACAAGCAACTCTGGCCACCATTTTGTATCCCATGATTCATGGCGGCTTTTTGGCCAACGCTATATGCTCAAACCTTCGTACAATCCTCTCGGAGTTTCAACGACCTATTGTCGGACGCACGCAATGGAACCATGGAAAAGTCAATTAAAAAAGATTTTAAACAGTCTTACCTGTGTTTTGAAGACTTCATTTCTTGTTTACAACCGACTGAGATCAGTCACGAAGCAGTGGAGTCAAGTTGAGATCGCCAGGTTTGTTTTGCAGTGCGAGCGCGTGGTTTACGTGTGATGATTCAATTTTACAAACATTTCAGAGGCGTCCGACAATAGGTTTGCATGTCCGACATTTGGGTTTTTAGCGAATAAACTGGCAAGCTTTCTTTTTGCGAGGAAAAGTTTTTGAAAACCCGAGATTAGCGATGGATTGAAGTCTAAACACTTGACGTTTTATATGCGACAACAAAATCACAAATATTTTTGCTCAATGATTAGAGGAAGCGATACGCGCAAAAGTGTCCGACAATAGGGTCAAATACCTTAAGTTATGTTGATCACTTTGTAAGAGGAAGTATGAAAACTTTAGTCTAACCTCGCCCAGGGTCCATGTACATGTAGCTCAGCCTACGCAGGACAACCTTTCTCCATGTAAACAGGCCCTAAAAGGAGCCATTCTTATTTGAAATAAGTGGACGGGTATTCTTTAGTTTAGCCTTGTTTACCAGTTGTTCACATGCAATGATTTGTTGCAGTTTTTGGTTTGTATTTTTAACCAAAAGAACATTGTTTTAAAACAGATTTGTTGTAATTTTACAGTGAGAGTGAGGAGGATGTGACTGAACTGGAAGCTGATGAATTTCAAAGCAGGGATGGAAAGTCGAAAGGGAGTGTGCTTTTCAAGCAAATTGAGACAGTTTTTTTAAATCCACTTTAAGTTCAGATAAAGTGTAATCTTAGCAGAATTTGTATGTCCATGAATTGAATGCCAAACATTGTCTAAAGGCCCACTGTCACCCATTTGGCTTTGCGGTCGTTTGTTTTTGTTTTCAAATGACGAGCTCCCTCGTGATTGGCTCTTTCGGGAATTTTCGACTGCGTTAAATTTGCAATGCATCTTGGATGATAGTGGGCCTTTAAGCACTGTCATACATGTCTATATTGGGCCTCTTGTTAGAATACCTGTAGTACAATGTTTGCCCTTGATTGAATTTGAATTTGAACAGTCACTTTTACGTGGCTTAAAGGGGCTATGTCGTGAGGTGTCACGCAAGCTACAATCTTGAAAAACGTCCGGCGGCTGTTTTTCAAGTTTATGCCATTATCGTGGAATCCATTCAATCCTGCAGTGCTGTGTTCACAAAATGGTCTCAGATTTTTCACATATGTTAAATACATGTAATCTATTTGTCTTGATTTTGCCCGGTTATTTTTCCGATTCTGAAATCATACGACTGAATATCTCAATATGTATGAGTACAGTGTAGCAATAGAAATCAGTTGACCGTAAAATGTCATGAACGAAGGTTCTTCTTCTTTGTTGGCTAAATATAGTACACTTCAGTATATTAACATGGTACCAGAGTCTTTGCTTTGTACTTTACTGACACAGACAAATCTAACATTTTTCTGATTTTTTTTTTGCTGTGGAAAAGAGCGATGAAATTATTGGACTTAAATCAAAACAAGCAATAGCTCTTATGTATGTGACCATGTTTCCGTTTAGAGTCCTGTTTCGTATCATCGAACAAAAGAATTTTGACAGATAAAAGTGTAAATTAAAGTTACTAAAATTCGGCAAAACCTCGCAACATAGCCCCTTCAATGATCTATTACACGTATTTTTAATAATAAATGTGTGATGTTGAACAGAACCAGATGCCATACTTTTTCAGTTTGTTCTTAAAACACTGCCATGTAATTTCTTTTTTTTACCAAATCTGAGCATGGAAATATTGAAATGATCCAAAAATTTGACATGGGTTGATTATACTCTCAGCCTTTCGATTATAATAATTATTGTCTTTGTATGGGAGAAGTTGTTTTAGTGATGATTTGCATCATCTTGAACTATAGCAAAAATGTATGGCCCATGGCAATGCGAGTTTTATTTTTAGCTACATGTATGTACAGTGTATTAAATACTGATAATTATGAAGTTAGGACCAGTATGGTCCATTAATCAGAGTGGGATATGACAATTTTTGTGGCAGCTTTGATAGATGGCAAAACAGTGCCATCCTTACTAATAAATCAAACAGACTATCAATTTAATTAATTATTCAATATAATCATTTAATTAGAATTTCTACATTTTACATTCTTTAATCAGTCAGTGATATTAAGATGTACATTGTACAGGTACAGTTTCTGCATAATTGAGTCAGTCAGTGCAATTAACACGATATATTTAAACTGAATTTATTCAAAGATGCAGAATTTCTGCATACATGAGTTAGTTGGTGCAATTTACCTAGATTTTAACTGAATTTATTCATGTATGCAGAATTTCTGCATACTTAAGTCAGTCGGTGGTATTAACAAAGATTTTGACTGAATGTATTCACAGATGCAGAATTTCTGCGTACATGAGTTAGTCGGTGCAATTTACATAGATTTTGACTGAATTTATTCATGTGTGCAGAATTTCTGCATACTTAAGTCAGTTGGTGTTATTAACATAGATTTTGACTGAATGTATTCATAGATGCAGAATTTCTGCGTACACGAGATAGTCGGTGCAATTTACATAGATTTTGACTGAATTTATTCATAGATGCAGAATTTCTGCGCACATTAGTTAGTCGGTGCAATTTACATAGATTTTGACTGAATTTATTCATAGATGCAGAATTTCTGCGCACATAAGTCAGTCCGTGTTGTGAACATGTATTTTTACTGAATTTATTTAAAGATGCAGAATTTCTGCATACATGAGTTAGTCAGGGCAATTGACATGTATTTTAACTGAATTTATTAGACGATGCCTTCATCGGTTTTTCTTGTGGTACAAAGTGATTAAAATATATTGCAGACCCATCATAGTCGATAACACTGAGCGTTTAACTGATGTGGTTAAATTCAAGCATTTTGTACCAAATCAATGGGCTTGTTGTTGAGAATACTTGGTTTTACACTGACCCTCATTCAGGCTCCGAGAGATTTCAATGAAATTAGCGGAAAAAATCAATTTTGGAAAAACACATTTTAGTTTGGAACACGTTTCTTGCTGTCACCCCGGTACATGCGTACTGTGTCGTCTGATCTTCTTTAAGCTCTGATAGTGTTCGAGCTCCGCGGTCGTGGTATTTTACTTGACGTTCTTTGTTGGCTAGTAGATTCGTGTACTGACCCTCCGCTATTTGTGGCTGTAACAGATTTTGCGTGGTTGGCAACAAAGTTTTTTTTGCGGCGACTCGTCATTACGGTAAGCAAGCAGTGCCAGGTATGCGTCTGCAGTGTCTTTCTTTGCCTTCTTCATCAAACACTTGTGTGTTTGCGTATGTCTTCTAGGCGAGCTGCAGATACTGGGAGATCTTGAGCCATGTTTACAGATGGTGATGGGTCCGTGTGTGGCAGGTAGGCTCGGCTCAAAGTGTAGGCCAATTCCATTTGTTTGCCACTTCGGCATATCAGATTGACATCGTGTTTCAGCATCAGACATGGCTCTACTAACAAAGGCCAGCGGCTGACCATTCTGTGTCAGAACTGCTCCTAATCCTGTATCCGATGCATCACTCTGCAGCGTTAGCTCCTTCTCTGGCTCAAAATATTTCAGGACCGGTGCTTCTGTTACGAGCTGCTTCAGTTTGTTGAAGGCTTTATCCTGATGGTGTGTCCAGTGCCACTCGACATCTTTCATTGTGAGTTTTCGAAGTGGTTCGCACACGTCGCTGAGTCTTGGCAGGAACTTACTGAGGTAGTTTACGAAGCCAATGAATCTTCTTGCCGCTGCTACGTCGGTAGACTTTGCCATTTCTAGTTTGGCTTTCACTTTCCCAGGATCAGGCTTGAGGCCTTTGCTGGTCAGCAAGTGTCCAATGTAAAGAACTTGATCCAGTGTGAGTTTCATTTTGTCTTTGTCGAGTTTCACGTTTCTGTCTCTGCAGCGATCCATCAACTTGTGCAGCTTCTCGTTTTTATCTTTGATGGCTTCATCGGAGGGGTTTCCCCCTTCATATAGGAGGATGTCGTCGTGGATAGTCAATACACTTGGTAGAACTTGGTGCTGCCTTCTCATGAATTCTTCTGGAGCTGACGACAGTCCAAATAGTACATGTAGTCTTAACCATCGATATCTTCCAAAGGGTGTGTCGAAGCAGGTCAGCTTTGAGCTTGCCTCATCAAGTGCTACATGCCAGAAGCCATTCTTGATATCGAAAGTACTGAAAACGTTGGCACGGTTTATCTCAGTTAAAATGTCATCTATTGTTGGCAAAGGGTAATGGCTGCGCTTCAATACTTTATTCAGGTCCTTTGGATCTAGGCACACTCGGAGGCTAAAATTCGGTTTCTTGACAATGACCATACTTGACACCCAGGGAGTTGGCTCTGTCACTGGAGCGAGAATTTGAAGAGATTCCAGTCGATCTAGTTCTTCTTTGAGTGCAGTTTTAAGGGCTAGAGGCACTTTCCTTGGTAGGCGAATAACTGGCTGCACATCTAGGTCAATTTGAAGGTGATAGGGCTCTTTGAGCTTTTTAGTGCCCTAGCTAGTCTCACCAAACGTAAAGAAAGGCACAAATAAGAATGCGGAATAATTTGACACCGGCAGTGATATGAAGTAAGACATTGTAGAAAAGCGGCGATCGAACGTGGCTCCGATTGCAAGTCTAAACAATAGACTACTACCGGTACTTTGTTTATTAACGGAAATAAAATGCACAACGCTACCGGCTGACAGCATAACGCATAACGCATGACGCTACCGGCTAACACCGTATTGCTGCTTATAGAGATTGTGCCAACAGTAATTCAGTGCTTCTCCTCAGTGCATCCCATTTGTTTTCAGTTCGTCATATAGTGTTCTCCCTCTGGTTGTACCAGGGCGCACCCGCTTACGCTTCGCCTGAGGTTACCATTAAGGGTCGTGCCGCGCTTTGCTCATGGCACCTCTACCCAGGGTCTGATACCCTAACCAAGTCCATTTTCTGATTCTGATAGTCTCTGTGATAGGCTTTCTGATTGGCCGTCCTCCAAAAGCTAGTGCACTCACAATTACTGTTATTCATTTTAAATCACATGTTGTGGCAAACGGTTAATTATGCAAATGTTTGCCCACAGATAGCGTATTAGAACTATACTTTAGCAGTGCAGCTAAACGACTCAAAATGGATTTCAAATAATTAAGAGCCAATGTCTGAAATTTTCGAAAATCGGGCGTCAGTCACTAAATTTCGGATTTCTTCATATTTTGCCCAAATAATCTCTATAGTGAAGTCTTTTCAAAAATAACATTAAAAATTGTAACGGCGTTTTCTTTTTTTCGAAAACGGGCAAAGTTTGAAAAACGGCAAATCGGCGGCCTTTCAGTTGTGAAACTGACGAAAAATTACACATTTTTATCTCGCTCGTACAAACAAACGCGATGCCATACATAAATAAAATGTGGCCACAACATAAACACGCTCTTGTTCTTCACACTACTGTTATTTACTTTGGATTAGCAGTTGAAATAAGAATATTTCGGCCGTTAGAAGAAACATGATTTCTTCCATTTTAAAAATTAGCAAATTTGAACCAATTTCAACGCCATGGAAACCCAATTGGTACGTTGAGTTTGAAAACAAAATTAAGACAGTCTTGAAGCACAACTTCTGTTGTTTACTGTGGTGAAATATTTCTGGCGGCACTTTAAAAGTGCCCCGTCGAGAGACCAAAATGTGAAGGGTAGTTTGACACCAGGAGAACTTGTGACACGAACCTGAACGCCGACACTACGCACAAAATGTTTATCGCAAAAAATAGTTCCTTTGAGATAGGGCCTTTTTCAGAATCGTAAGGACTTCAGAAGAACTTTATCTATCCTTTGCTAACTTAAAATGATATCTTTTAAGCAGTTTGTTGGGATACGGAGTAGATACACAAACATCATGTTGTGCGACCTTACAAATAACAGCGATCAACACTTACCCGCTTTTTCATCTGAAAATTAAACTGACCCGAACCTTGAATTGCGTTCATAATAAAGACAATCCTGCACTCCGATCCATTATATTGCTGTGTTTGGAATATCTGAGCCTTGTAGATCATATCATAGCGTTATTTACTCCAAATTTGTTAAAACAACAGTCGCTAAATGACAGTTCGAAAGTTTCCCACAATGTGTTGCAAAGAGATTGCGTGACGTGTAGCACACTGGAATTTGCTGCGTGCTTATGGTATCGGTCAAGGAAAGAACATTGCCGTGGAATAGGTTTCAAGTCAGTGTCATTTATAAAGTGGGCTGGGGGTCCTTTAGTTGTAGAACTTGAGGCTCTAGTGGGGTCCGAGTGCATGCCTTTTATATTGATTTTTGACGTCGGGAGGCTCGAAAGTGCTTTTTACATCATTCAATACAAGATATTTTCGAAAACAAAAGTGAAATTCAAAGATATTTTTTCTTTTTAGCCACTATTGCACCCGCTTTCTGTTAATAGTTTATCAGAAAATTAAACTAACCCGAGCCTTGAATTGCGTTTATGATAAAGCCAATCATGCACTCCATTGTTGTAAATAAATTCCTGCACAGCAAAAGTAGAGAAAAAAATCGTTCACAGCGAGCGAAAGAAAAGTATGGAATAATCTCGAAAAAAATTATTGCACAGCCTCAAGGCGGAAAAAGAAATCATGCATCACACAAGGCTTCTTCAATCTTCTTACAAGAGAAAATAAAACTATAAAAGTGGTTAGCAATCTTGCATTACATTGGCCCTTCATTTTCTAGCTTACAAAGGCAACTATCTTCAAATTCTTCAAGGAGGGCCATCGATGCCGCTTTTCTCTTCACTGCCGGGCACGGGCACAACGCTTTTCTTTTGTGACTACATCCGGGTCGACCTCCTGTCTGTGGATTGACCAATGGTAAATTTAGCCTCCAGGTAGGCTTTCTGCTTTTCATTGAATTGGTAGCAAGGGCTGTTCCATTTCCTTTAGCGCCCAGCCCACTTTGAGGCTTTGGCCTTTGTTTGAGCTGCTAACTGAGCTTGAGACTTGCAAAGAAAGGGAGAAGTGCAACGCTTTCGCTGAGGAGGGTGGCGTACTGTTATTTGGCCAGGTTCATTAGGGTGTGCCTCTCCGGTGACCTGGAGCAGGCTTCTAATGACAGATGGTGTTCCAGAGCGGACGGCCGTTGAAACATTCATTCATTCATTCATTCATTCTTTATTTGCCATATACAACATGTTACAGAGCAAGATGAAAATAATAAAGGATTAGAGAAAAAAGTAAATGGCGAGGAGACCTGAAAGAAACCACGAGCCCCCGGGAGGTACTAGCCTGCGAGCAAGGCTCTCGGGCTTAGGGGTTGGGAGAAGGGGTACGGCGGACCTCCTCCCCTCCCAAACCGCGAGCCTGGTCCCGACCCCGAGAGCTTGCTCGCAGGCTAGGGGGGTACTCGGATATGTTTTGGCTGGGTATGTGCCGTCCGGGTCTCCAAATTTAGACCCCGTTTTAGAAAGAATTTGCACTCAAAATGTTACCCCATTCTAAAAATAGGTCAATTTTCAACACTCTAATTCTAGAAAAATGATACGGAACTGATATGCCATCTCGGATGGCAGAGCCTCGAAGCGCGCAGGGCTGTCAGCCGCCTATCCCTGATTGTCCACGGCCTTGTGGACGTTGGAAGTCAGATTCTGGTCAGGAGTACTAGTGGGCGTATAACCAGACAATCCCAAGGTCAACACCACTTCTGAAATATCCTGCGCAGTATTCGATTTAGATTTCGTAGAAATTGCGTAACTTTCAATAGCCCATTTTTTTTAAAAAAGTTATTTCTTTGTTTGTTCGACTTATACATCAAAATACGACAATTCTGCTTCTACACAAATAAGCAACATAATTGCTTTGATTTCAAACAGAAGATAAAGTCGCGATCTACAATTTCTTGATTCATCATCTTATGAAGCTTTCGTGCGTTCGAAATATTATACCTCGTTCTAGGATGTCTCTAAAATGGATACCCGTTCGTTCTAGGCCAGGAGTCCCAAAATTACGACCCCGTTAGGCGGCACATACCCGTATAGGTATTTTTGGGAAGTACCCCACTTCCCCCCCCCCCCCCCCCCCCCCCCCTTCCCGGGATGCAGCCTTTCTGTGGGCATTAAAATACATTGGATGTTGGACGTTCAGGACTGTTTTCCTTGTCATCGGACGTGGGTGTTGAGACTGTAACTTGCGGTGGAGATGTCACAGAAGCAGCTTTAAACCCACCAGCCGAAAACAAAACTGACGGCCAGCTGTAGCTCACATCTGTAATAGTATCACGATTCTCAGATACTTTTGCTTGCTTTTGAGACGTCAATATAAAGTCGTATTGACGTCTCAAAAATCTAGACAAAACTAATTTCGATTTTGGGCGCGCGTCAATACTGCATTATATTGACGGCGTTGGAAGAAAATATATTCCGTATTGGGCTCCGTCGCTTCGCGACTCCGCCTAATACGGAATATATTTTCTCCCAACTAGCCGTCAATATAATGCAGTGTCGACACCTCAAAATCGAAATTGGTTTATAAGAGTATTGAAAACATAACTTTGTAGCAGAATAAAGGCGGTGTGTTATCGCAAAAGAGCCGGCAAGGGGCGTAGTGAAAGGGTGACACCCCACCCCCCCCCCCCATAAATGACCTGTATATTTATCTACCAAATATACGCAGAAATATACCTGAAAGCCGATTTGAACATTAATTAAAATTGTACCAAAACGAAGGAAACAGACTTTATACATTTCCAAAAACGGACGTTACTCCTGTTACTTTTCCACGGCAATGTTCTTTCCTTGACCGATACCATAAGCACGCAGCAAATTCCAGTGTGCTACACGTCACGCAATCTCTTTGCAACACATTGTGGGAAACTTTCGAACTGTCATTTAGCGACTGTTGTTTTAACAAATTTGGAGTAAATAACGCTATGATATGATCTACAAGGCTCAGATATTCCAAACACAGCAATATAATGGATCGGAGTGCAGGATTGTCTTTATTATGAACGCAATTCAAGGTTCGGGTCAGTTTAATTTTCAGATGAAAAAGCGGGTAAGTGTTGATCGCTGTTATTTGTAAGGTCGCACAACATGATGTTTGTGTATCTACTCCGTATCCCAACAAACTGCTTAAAAGATATCATTTTAAGTTAGCAAAGGATAGATAAAGTTCTTCTGAAGTCCTTACGATTCTGAAAAAGGCCCTATCTCAAAGGAACTATTTTTTGCGATAAACATTTTGTGCGTAGTGTCGGCGTTCAGGTTCGTGTCACAAGTTCTCCTGGTGTCAAACTACCCTTCACATTTTGGTCTCTCGACGGGGCACTTTTAAAGTGCCGCCAGAAATATTTCACCACAGTAAACAACAGAAGTTGTGCTTCAAGACTGTCTTAATTTTGTTTTCAAACTCAACGTACCAATTGGGTTTCCATGGCGTTGAAATTGGTTCAAATTTGCTAATTTTTAAAATGGAAGAAATCATGTTTCTTCTAACGGCCGAAATATTCTTATTTCAACTGCTAATCCAAAGTAAATAACAGTAGTGTGAAGAACAAGAGCGTGTTTATGTTGTGGCCACATTTTATTTATGTATGGCATCGCGTTTTTTTGTACGAGCGAGATAAAAATGTGTAATTTTTCGTCAGTTTCACAACTGAAAGGCCGCCGATTTGCCGTTTTTCAAACTTTGCCCGTTTTCGAAAAAAAGAAAACGCCGTTACAATTTTTAATGTTATTTTTGAAAAGACTTCACTATAGAGATTATTTGGGCAAAATATGAAGAAATCCGAAATTTTGTGACTGACGCCCGATTTTCGAAAATTTCAGACATTGGCTCTTAAACATCAGATGTTTTACAAATCGTTTATAAAAAACAATTAGCTCAAGAACCATCGCAGAGCAAAGACTAAATCACCATTAATTCAGTCCTTCAAAGTCTCCTTACGACAACGGGAGATAATGTGGACGGGTTGGAAGTACAGTTCTCCTTAGAATCAGCTACAAATTGTCCTTTCTGCATTGCATGTGCTGTAAATGTTCACAGATGGACAAAAAGTACTACAAACAGCTACAAACATCATTCCATGTTCCACCATAGTGTAGCTCAGACGTTCTTCTCTTTAACATTTCTTGCCGTCTCGCCGTTGAAAATGCTTTAAAGACACTAGCTACCTTGTTGTAATAAACTTCACATTCTTGCCTGCATTATGAAATTCCTGGTAAGTTATATAGTGCTATTAAAATTCGGAAATCGGATACTTCCAGTTAAGACCCAATTGCGTCTCGTCATGGTTTTAAAAACAACATGACCAGTATAAAAGCTACAAGCCGTGTTGCGCCTGTAGACGAGAGAGAGAGGCCGGTAGGGAAGGGGACAGCTGATAACGGAATTTAACTGTCTGTCAGTTTTATTATTTGGAATTTGGTAATCTTATTGAGTTTGTGTTTTTATACTGTACGCGAAGTGTGTTATTCAGCGCGGTTTTTTGGTCTCTGTGATGAATAGTGCAATATGGCGTCACTGCAGAACGCACCAAGTCTCTTTTCAGCCAAATCATAAGTAAATATTGGGTTTATGTGAATCTACGCCTCGTGATCAGTCAATCATTAATTCTAATAAACACCGGTTACCTAGAAAAGCTGAACACAATAGCAAACATAGAAACCATGTTTCTCTCTCTAATGGTTTTATTTAACAAATTAGAAGATTAACAGCATTGCCTTACAGTGTATATGAAACCTAGTTCTATAGAGTGTTTGCACATGACGTCATAAAAATTCAAAAATCTAAACTATACATCCTACAAAGCTGTTTCTAATATGGTATGTGGATACCAGTGTTATAATCGTTCACAAAAAGTTTCAGGTTTTAACGATGTTTTGCTTCCGATTTATTAAGGTTTTAAATGTGTCAGGCAATTCGTCACGCTATTTCGTGAAAATAAACAAAATTGAACCAGTTGAAAGTTATTTTTGTATTATAGATGCTTATAAGCCGAATTAATGGCACTTATAGTGAATACAATATTTTGTGATGAGACTTTTGGTGTAATTAAAACTTTGAATTTTTGGCCGCCATGTTGGTGTCCCTTAGTGGGGCACCAAGATGGCTGCTCCATACATTTCTTACTAAAAATGTCTAATACTCGTTCGCCTATAACTCTTTACCAAAATGCTTTTGCGATTCAAAATTTGGCCCAGGTGTGTAGTTTTAAACTCTCTACAATTCCATAAACATTTTGGAATCAAAAACTGTTGTTTAATGCTTCTGAATTTTGATATGACGTCAGTGAAAACACTCTATAATGTACCATGCAACATAAAACGTGGTTTCGTGCAATCACAGTTAGTATTTAACAGTTTACTTCCATGTCCCTTTATAACTGCTTCTAACAAACTCGATCACTATAGTGATTGCATAATCCCTTAAGTTATAAAAAAGCAAAAATGAAAATTATAGATTATTTCATTTATTCTAAGAGAGAGAATTTTTCTAGTGCACTGAGCCAATAAATGCATGCAAATACATGTAAGCGATCTGGGGGTGCAAACAGCTGATCAAAAAATTGATAGTGGCAGACACGAACATCTAGATAAGTGAAACACTCTTGTCCTCTCTTTGGTCTTTCTGGTTTGTACATCGATACCTTTTTCCATTTTCCTTAAGCTAGGCAACTAAAGGTTATATTCTTAGACAAACGAAAAAGTTAATCACGATTTCTTGTTTCAAACACTGACAAATTCAGAACTTGATCAAAATATTCCTACTAATTCTGGATTAGTCCAATCCTGTTTTTACCCTGTTTAGCCTGGGTAACATTTCTTAAATTTTATCTGGCAACAATTTGGTGTGACATTTAATTGTTTGCGTGACTTGATGTTTTCAATACAACGAGATATTGACAGCCGTGTTTTTCGAAATCTGGATCTTTTACCTTTCAATGGAAAAAATGTTTTTAATCGTGACTTTTACATTTTTTTATGCTATTTTACGTTTACTTAATTATTGGTTTTGACTCAATTTGGACGGTTTTGAGGTTTTGGAGAAATCGAGAAATCGAGAAATCCAAGAGGGCTGCTGTGTCAGAACTAATGACGTAATTTCCACGTCATACGTCGCCATCGTACCATTTTGTGGACGTGAAAGAAACCGTTTTGGACGTACCATACACCCTCCAAGTTTCATTGTCATGGCTTTTGAATGGTCTTGAAGTTACGAAGGGGGGCACAACGTGCGCCCCCAGGCTCATGAGCTCCAAAAATGCAGGCAGGCTTTATATGGTTAAAGAACCGGGCTCTGATCTTTGCACTTTTTTGTGGTTATATAAATATTAAGAATAATGAAATACAATGCAATGCTATAACACCATAGCATAAACTAAAACATTGGATAGCGTTGTTGGCGCGCTTTGATTGGTTAGTGAAACTCGAGATAGAAAATGCTATTCACCTCCAAGCAATTTCCGCGCGAAAATTGTTGACAGGAATAAATGAGTTGGAAGTCATCATTTTCGTGGTATATTATCTCACTGTTTTAGTATATACTAAAACAACTATTCACCTCGGTGTCGGTGGCCAGTAGTGGATAGTTACCTAGCCGCGATATTAACCCTATTCGGCCTGGGGGGGGGGGGGGGGGGGGGGGGGGGGGAGGGGGCGCTAACTTTCAACATTCATAACTTCTTTAATATGTATTCAAACGCCATCAAACTTTGTGACTTTTCCTAAAATTTATCTGGCAACAATTTCGTATGACATTTTTTGATCACGTGACTTGACGTTTCCATGGCAACAAGATTTTGACAGCCATGTTTTTTGAAATTTGCATATTTATACCTTTGAATGAAGAAAAACATTATTGTATTTTTACGTCATTTAGCGTTTATTTATTGGTTTTGATTAATTTTGCGTCAATTTGGACGGTTTTTAAGAGGTTTTAAAAAATTCAGAAATCCAAGATGGCGGATCCAAGATGGCGGCCGTATAACTAATTACCTAATAACTACGTCATATGACGTCATCGTTCCATTGTGCGGACCGTAAAGGAGACAGTTTTGGACGTACTATGTGCCCTCTAGGTTTCATTGTCATAGCCTTAATGTTCTTGAAGTTACGTAGGGCCCCCCCCCCCCCCCCCCCCCCCCCTCCCAGGCTCAGGAACTCAAAAAAAGCCCAAGCCGAATAGGGTTAACTATAGTTGTTAATTAATAAAAAAGCGATGAAAATTACAATCAAAATATTCGGCTAAATAAAATAAACCTGATCACCTTCACGAACTCATTGCGACGTCATTAAAAACGGTGCCAACAATGGCAAAACATTTCACGTCATGAGTGTACACTAGATTTAGTTGTTTGAGTTATGAATTTTGCCTTAAGCAGTTGTTGGGCATAGACAACACCCAAGAAATCTGGTACTTCAAAGCCGATTGAGCTGTTGGGAAGGTTCTGCCGTTGTATTTTGATTATAGCTCACTAATATGTCTTTTGAAGAGGAAAATTAGTAATTTTCTCTCAAACAATCATATTATTTTAAATTCGTATTCTTGCAACCCGTTTAAGATTTTTTCAACTTAAAAGTTCTATGTTCATAAATTAAGAAACGGTCGATGTGTTGAGTTCCCATTTCCCGTTAACACGCATTATTTACAGTTTCAGGTGATCAGCCAGACCGGATTAATTGAAGTGAAGAAAGACGCGCTTCCCTTCGTCCGGTCCCTGCCATTTTAAGTAATGTATCTAACACGAAGAAGAGTGACTCATCAGGATTTCCAAACTTCGATAGGTGAGTGAAAAAAACTTGCCGCCTTCGAGTTTTTATAACTAGCTTTGAGATTGTTTTACTCTTCGAAAACTGCGGTAGCCAGCCGAAAGCTCGGTTTAAAAAAAAAACGTTTTAGCCTGAGAACGTTGCTATAATTATTCATTATGATTAACCGAGGCTACGGTTCTACAATGTCCTTCCACGTTAAGGTGTTTGGATACCCGATGAAACACTATTTCGAGTGTTTGATATAGTTTCTCGAACTGATCATTAAATACATGTACAGAGAAAACGAAGGAATTAATCGAAAAATTCTATACTAATTAAGATCGGACTTCTTATGATTTTTTTTGTTCGAATTTGATGAATTATTAACGAGTTTGAGAATGACACTTTACTTTGATCAAAGAAGTATATTTGACTTAAAAAAAACAATTAACAACCCGAATCGATCTTGTACCTTTCGCATCCTACTGTTCTTTCTCGCCATAATACCACCACGTAGGTCCGCGAAATTATCGAAAAAATATTATATATTAACGTGTTATTTTTTATTGATACCGTTATAATATGTGACCATATCCCTTTCCATACACATGTAGGCTAAAAGTAAATCTAACTTTGGCCTACTATTCGACTCTGTTTTGAATTAACCTTATTTAATCTAACGATTGTAACCATATTTGGAAACAATCCAGGCCTAACATAGAGCCTAGATTACAAGTACCATTACGAAAGGCGTGGTTACCAATGATGACATGCATTTACCGTTGAAAATGCCATCGACTGTTTACGAAAGGGAAATGATTCACTTAATTCAAGGAATACGAGAATAACACTCTATGCTAGCATCTTTCCTGTGAGTACAATTGTTGTTTCCCCATCCTCGGTGGCTGCAATCTTTGACATATGCCTCACTTCCTGAACAGGCTACGTTATTCATCCAAATGGGACCGGAACCCTGTCCATAACGGGCACCACCAAAGGCTTGAGAGGCGTTTGGAAATCCAAGCTGCCTGCAGGTCACGTTAGCATCATTTATATCCCAACCATCATCGCAGATTGTTCCCCACTGGTTATCACGAAAAATTTCTACTCTGCCAGTTAATGGGGTACTACCATTCACGAGGCGAACTGAGTCGACAACTAAATAAATGAAGCCAAACAACATACAAAAAATAATGATGTCTAAAAGGTACAAAATGCTCATTCCATTTAAATGAGACATTAAGTAATGTTTACTACATGAGCGGGATTGTTGTATCGGCCTATACAATCACGAGGCGCAGCCAAGTGAATGTATAGTGCCGATACAACACGGACGCGAATGTTGTAAACAACTTGTGAAATTCACATTCCAGATACAATTTACTAGTAGTTGTATCTAATTTACATTCCAGATACAACTCACTAGTGAGTTGTATCTGATTTACAGGGTTAACCATGTGATTGGAATGGCTCATTTATATTTGTTAGTACCCTTATGAATTATTAAGGAATTTTAGAAAAACACTTTACGACGTCTAGCTTTGGTAAATCATAGTTAATAAATCGAAATGGTTATGAAATCTGAGAAATGTCTTTGCATGTTCGATGTTTTTGTTATCGTTTTTCGGCCTTGACCGTGCACAACACAATAGATGTTGAACTTTTGTTCGAGTAACTGACCAACAGAAATGTTCCCATTAAGTTATTCAGTCAATAGCGTGTGATTTAAAAACAAATGTGCACGGTCAAGTACAGTTCAACATTAGTAAATTGTAGCTCCTTCGTTATCGTCATTGAAGTCTACAAGGTTTCATAACCAGTCCCTCGATTAAATATGGGTAAATGAACGACTTGTGTATTGGTGAAAGCTTGTGATTAATTATTAAGCTACATTTTCGTCATAAAAAGGGAGCAACAGTGTCAAGAGTAGAGTCCCTCCTTCATACGGACTGCTTTGTAATGGAGATACCTCGAGCTCTGTATTACAGACAGTTCACTTAGTCATAGACATTCGGACAGAGAAGCCAAATTCATATATGATGAACGCTCCTTCCATAAACGGACACTACGGATGTCTTTACTGAACAACTCCAACATGTCTCAGAATTGCACAGTAAGGTAAGCTCATTATATGTGTGGCAGTCTTATTTAAGAGAATAATAGAGTTAAATAATGCGGCTCTAAACTGATACAATTTCATTTTTTAAACCACCTATCCTAACAAAAGAAGAGTTGATAAACTAAAAAAAATATCTACTCTGCAATCTTTATGCTTGCTTTTTATATACACATGTAAAATTACAAACATTACCACAGCTTTTACCCATGATACAACAATTGAAATTTAATAGTATGCCTTGATAGAAAGGTAATCACTTTCAATAAAACATATTTTGTACAAAAAAATGGAATGCCTTGCCTGGTTTGACAGCTACTCTGTCTAGCTTTGCATAGCTTTTCCTCAATGTCATAGGCCTGCTAAACTTTCTTTTAAGGAAAAAAAACTATTATGGTTATTTTATTGGAAGCTGTGCGTAAAACTAACAAGAAAAAGCCCCTGTCTTTACTACCCAATACCACTTTACTGTTTCCTTGTTCCTTATGTTATTTATCTTAACTTCTGAAGTTTCTTTTAGATCACATAATTAACTTATTAGTATCTCAGTGAACTAAAAATTTCTATTATGTGATGCATGTAATAATTAATTATAAAAAAGATCTAGGACCAGTATATCACCGCGAAACTACACAAAAATCTGTTATAATAAGTCTTACCATGATAACTTGCTGCAAATCCTTTCTTTGTGATTGAATAATCGGTTGTAAACGTGACAAAGAGCTTGTTGTGGGAACTTGTAATGGCTTTAGGTAGAGATGTACCATCAAATTTTCCAATGAGAGGAGATGAAGCTGATCCTCCATCGTAAACCGAAACAAAATCGTAGCCTTCTTCAGTGTCAAATCTGAAGAATACCAGGTTCAAGTTTGTGTTCGAGGACAAGTTCCACTGGCAATTTACGTGGTGGCGGTAAGATTCACTTCTGTTTGAAAATATGATACCACTTGTGCTGGATCGAGTGACCAACAGGTTTGCACATGAACTATTTACGGCCACATACAGAGCTGTTTGATAAAAAAAATAAAAGCAGTGCTCATCCAACTATTGAATACAAAAACCTAATATTCAGGCCATTTTTAAAAACGTCAAGCATAACTAATGGCAATTTTTTATAACTAACGTAACTGTAAACAATAATCATTCACGTCACAGATTATGTAGCCTGCGTAGCAGTCGTTTCCTTTCCCAGAGTTAAGGCATGTGGCGCGAAAAGCAGTAAAAAATAGGGAGGGGAGAGGAGAAAATGAAACGCCTACAACCGATCTCAGACTTTTGTTACAACTATTGTAACGACAAAGTAATGACGAAGTGAACAGATGATCTTTCTTATTGTTAAGAATTCCAGAATAACATGACTTGCGCATTGTGACGCAATTAATAATGGTAATAGGACTGAGGGGAGTCAAATTCGGTCTGTAATCGGACCTGCTGATGACCAATCAGATTCGAGAATTTTGTTATAGGTTTGATTATTTACATAATTTGTGACACTCTCCCGTGCCGATTAGACAAGATTAGGTAAGATACAGTATAGTTCGTTGTATAATGACTGAAATAACTGTAGAAAAGTACAAACGTGTCAGGATAGTATTACATAGTATTGCAGCAAATCTGATATTGTTCACTTTATTGTTAAGTGTTCATTCAGATTGTTCCTTGATTCTCTGAGTTATCTTTGTCTTGCAGCAAGTTGTACAATTACAGTTCCCTTGTCTGTTTTGTCATTGCTGCGTACAATGCTCTCGTCTGACACCTCTAGTGGATGTAGGTTCTCTATAGGTCTTGATAGATCTGACTAATCCGCCTTCTCTGTGAGTCGACATCTATTTTTCACTGATTGCGTGGTACATTATCATGTATCATGTATGAGAATAACGTCTCCTATAGCACCTGCTTTCTTGTTTTTTTTTAAGTGTGATGTGTAAGTGTGATGTTCGCGCAGACTTGTTAGGTATTTCATTTGTCATCGTGCTCAAGAGGCTTATATTACTGTCTCGTGATACTTTGCTCTTTTAATTTGTTAGTTCCTTTGTTGAAACCAATGCAAAGGAAGAGCAGGCACTGCAATTTTTTGAGTTACAAAGTCCCGAGATCCAAAACGAACTTCCGCCTCTACTCCTATTTCCCAAGAACGATCAGAGATTGGAACAGTCTTCCCGACGATGTAGTGAAAGCATCCATCTTGACCTCTTTTAAACAGAGGCTTGCCAGTCTTGATTTCTAGACATGACCATTCTTTTCCTTTATTTATCGATTTTTTATAAATTAAGTTTTAACCCTTGGACGTACAAAGTGGGGGGGGGGGGGGGGGGGGGGGGGGGGAAGGGGAGGGAAGGGTGGTTGCCACCCCCCTTAAGGTTTTTCTCCGATAGTGGCTGCGGTCACATCTACGACGTAACTAAAGTTTAACTTAAGTTAGTCTCAAGTTACGTGACGTCATACCTAACTGTAATTAGTGCTTTCGGTCCACTTTGCGGTCACACCACGCAGTTATGAACTACAGTTAGTTGTAATTAGCCTATGGATGACGTCAGAATTAAAGGAGGTTCGTGACGGTCCTTATTGTTGATCCGTGAAATGTCAACATGGTTTACGGACGTACAGTGTGTCTAGCTTTTCTTCTTATTTATTTTTTTTTGCGGCAAACCGTCGGAGAAAAATGAGAAATAAGCTGAGAATTTTAACGGATGCTCGACGCCGGGTACACGTGATGCTACCTTGTTGTATGTAAATTTTTTGTTTGTTGTTTTTGGTTTCCCCCTCGCTTCACGCTTGGTTTTTATTTTGCATATTTATATATGCTCATCTCGCACGTGCGAAAAGAATTGTCACATTCTGATTAGTTGTCTGTTTGTAAACTTAAGACTAACCCATGAACCCTGCTTGGGTATAACTATAGTTAGTCTGTATTGTTTTGGATCACCGAGGTGTAAATTTTCTAACTATAGTTAGAGCGAACAGAGAAGCGGTCACATTACCGAAATAGCTAACTATAGTTATATCCCCCCTTAACTATAGTTAGTAGCCCAGATGTGACCGCAGCCACTGTCAAGACCATTTACGATTAGCATATGCCGCTATCAATAGCTGTTCATTTATCCTTAAGACACATTTTGGTAAAGATTGGCGACAACCGGTTGCTATGGTAACGAGATATGACGTCATACACTGTAAGTAACGTGTGGTCAAGCCATTTTGAATAAAAATGCGTGTTTTTCACCTTTTTTCAGTAATAAAATATATAAAATGCTACCATAAGCACCAAAATGTTTAATTGTATGTTATTTTGCAATTCTAGCAAACAATGTTTGCAATTTCTACATTTTCCCGATAAATTTGAATTTTTAGTAAAATCCAAGATGGCGGCCGTCTTGGCGGCCATTTTTGGATGACGTCACGGACCCCCAGCTGCGTCACAACCCATAATATCTACCTTATCTTGTAGAGCCCATCGCGGGCTATCTATTAGATGTAAAATATTTCCGAAATATTGCAACATCGCAAAAACCAAAGGGGCGGGGGGGGGGGGGGGGGGGGGTGGTCCAACAACCCCCTTCTTGTACCACGGTGGGGGTATAAGTTTGCGTGTACGTCCGAGGGTTAATGTTATTGTTGTAAGTGTATACTTTAAACGCTCATGTGCGAAAATCTTCAGAAGTGAAGGAAGCAAAATTGATGGAGAAAGAGAAAGAGGAAGAGGAGGAGGAAGAGGATGGCGGCCATCTTGTACCACGGTGGGTATATGTTTGCGTGGAGGGTTAATTATTTTCTTAAAGGGATGGTTTCACGGTTCGGCGCATGTGCACAGATTAAAATGCTTTATTCGCTTTCTTACCAATTTTATCGGTTAAAAAAACACTCACATTTACTTCAATAATCACATACTATAATTAGTCCAAACAAAGCGAAGGATGACCAAAATTCACAGAAAATTTCGACGG
This sequence comes from Dendrophyllia cribrosa, assembly GCA_024195265.1. Taxonomy (NCBI): domain Eukaryota; kingdom Metazoa; phylum Cnidaria; class Anthozoa; order Scleractinia; family Dendrophylliidae; genus Dendrophyllia; species Dendrophyllia cribrosa. Next base: position 37,449,597 of record JAJLRJ010000005.1, on the reverse strand, counting down.
ATTGCACTGAGAAAGTCAACACTGAAAAAAACCTTTGACCCGAATGATTCATTCTACGCTCTAGTGGTCTTCATGGCACAAATGGGTATGTATAATCATCTATTCAATCAGCTGACTGACCGCGACATTTTCACGTGCAAATTTCCCGCCAGAGTTATCTACTCGCTTCCGATTGGTCTAAACAGTAACATTAAATGGGTTACTCATAGCTTGCACATGCGCCGAACCGTGAAACCATCCCTTTAACTTCACCTGTTTCGCAGTGACTTCCTCCGTACCCCGGAACACAGTCACAATGGTACTGATTATCACCGTAATTTGGAACACACTTGGCATTGTTTTTACAAGGATAGCTAGAACATGCTGTCTGGAAACAAAATATATTCTTGTTAACTCTTATATAGCAAATTTTCCGGCCGAACTTGATTATTTCATGTGATTATTTCTTGCGATTAATAAATGTGAGCCACTTCCATTGCATAAAGGAGCGCTCCTGAGAACTAATCCTGGCGTGGACATTGGTAACTTTTTCTTTCTTTCCTTCTGTATTTCCGATGTACTGTTCTTTTGCGTTTGCAGTCTTTTGATATTAATAATAGTTTACATTAGTGGCAAGCTCTCGAAAAATAAACCGATCTGTGGCCTTGTAATAGATTTCTCAATACAGCCTTCAATATCAGTTTTGTATACCTCGCCACTATAAAAGGACGACCAAGGGATAAATGCTTACCTTGATGCTAAAATGGTGATATTCCTGTGAGCGAATGAGTTGATTAAGGCTATCATAGCCAGAAATTCCGAACCAAAGGGGGCGCGGCCTAGCTTTGATAAGCCAAGCGCTCATGACAGCTTGTCAATAAAAAGCATTATGAAATCTAGCCTGTGATTGGTCTATCAATTAAATCCGTCCTAGTCGCTCGCGCGCCAGAATTCAGAATTCAATATGGCGTCAAGACAACGTCCCGAAAAAGGCTATTTTTCTATTCTCAATTCGGTCTCTACGGTCGACTCTGAATTTGTCCAGCCTGTTCGTAGATGTGTAAAGCGAAGGAAAAGCAGTGAACAGTTCTGGGAAGTGGAGAGACTAATTGAGCGACGTGAAACCGACGGAGCGGTGCGTAAGTTGTGCATGCTTGATGTTGTTTGCACGTGTTTCGAGGGCTTTCACTTTGCTAAAGAGAATTTATCACGGTTAATCTTCTTTCTATATAATAGGTGGAATATCTTGTGCTGTGGAAAGGCTATTCTTCGTTTGAAGCGACGTGGGAGCCGGAGGAGAATATAACGGCAGAAGCTCTTCTTCGTTATCAGCGCCCTAGACCAGATGTTGTGGTTGTGCGAGAAAATGTGGTTGCATTCCGAGTAGCAGTGGAGAGGCACCTGAAATCTAAGTCTAGATTGCTTGTAAAAATTTATTTTAGATTGGATGTTTATCGTTTTTTGTTTAGAAACAAGGGGTTTCGTAAGGAAGGGTGGGTTTTTTTAAAGAAAGGGGATTTTCCGTTTCAGTATTTCCCCCCTGGATGGGATTCATGGGTTGATTCTCATGGGCAAGGGATCAAAATATTTTACCCAGTCAGGGTCAAAACCGTTCTCACGTGGTCGCCCAAAAAGTATTGTTTTGATAGTAGTGGGACTCTCTGTCTTTGTCCTAGGGCATTCCAGGAAACTTTATCCTTTAATTTCACCAAAGTTGCTTTGCTTGATTCATCAGAATAAGTTAATAACTTTGTTATTTAAACATGTTCATTTTTCACAAACAAAGACAGGCTTGACAATGTTTTTCATTGTTGTAATATTTGAGGTTTTCTTGCCTTTCCTCTATTTTTTGCAGTTATGTCACAAGGTTTGCAAGTTATTGTTATAGATTAGATGATAGATGAAAGTAATTGAAACAACATTTGCTTCAAAATCAAGCTTTATAAAATTCAGCAGCACAGATAACCGTAGTAAACAAATTACTTATGTCTGACCTCAATAAATCCAATTAACAAGTTATGTCTTGACATTGTGTCCAAACCTTGGCCACACCGGTATCGTTAGCAATGTTTTTTTTCTGAATTTTTAAGCAAATTCAGTGAAATATCATCAAGGGTATTGTTTGCAGAAGCAGTTCTCTTACGAATGTCAAATTCGTTTACTCAACTTTCAACTTTTGCTTAACAAAATTAAGCAGCATAGTTTAGACAAAAATCCTTATGTTTTGCCCAGTCTACTATATACATTTCATGCAAAATACACCATAACTGCACACACTTCTAAATTGTTAGTGTACATGCATCGTTGTAAGTATGAGTTTTACAGTCCTCTGTAAGTGTACATTCAACATTGAATGCAAATGTAAATATTCACATAATTTAAAGTAATCTATTTCTTTCTCCTTTTTTGAAGTTTCCTTTGTTTTTCTTTAGATTTTTTTGCTTTTTTCGATACATTTTTTTCGGTTTGGGTGACTGCTGATTGCTCAGGTACAGTCTTTAAGTAGCTAATTCCCCTCTTTTTTCCCCTTCTTGTTTTGATAAGTTCATCCCAGTATTCCTGAGCCTTTTTTGTGTACTTGCGATGTTGTCGCTCCCTTTGCTTCAAAGCTGCTAGTCTGTGTTCAGTTCGGAGAACCTCGGCTGGATCATCGCTGTGATTGCTCTTTCTCTGTATGATGCGTCTTGCGTCATCGTTGTTCTTTTCAACCCCTAAAAAGAATAATCATATGCATATTAGCAGAAGGGTAGCATAATGTCACTTAAAATAAGTTTAAATTACAAGGCTATTTAACTGTTTTAAACAGTAAACAGTTTTTCAAGAATTTTTTTTACCTTGACCACTGAACTGTTTTATATTGTCATTTTTTTCTACCATTTGTGGTATGTGGTATGCAGCTGCATGCATGTAACAGGTGACCTGTTCTTTTCTGTAGCCTGTTCTTATTTCCCCAAGTTTGGTAAAATTAGTGATCCACTCCTTTATCTGTAGATTTGAACACATACATTTATTATAAATACAAATACGTGCCAGTTTGTTTTAACAGATTGTTTTGTACCTGTGCTCGAAATGATTTTGTAGAGAATGGCTCCCACGAGGAAATGTAGCTGAAGTACAGCTCTGCAAAGTCCTGCAGACAGAACATAAAAACAAGGCAATATTCAGATAAGTAAATAGTACAGCAATTTGGCTCAGCTTGACATTAATTGGAATGCAATAATTCATAGGGCTGATTGAATTGAATACTTGAGACTGTGATGTTATCTCACTTGATTACTTCATAAACAGATAAATTGCAAAATGTAAACTGTACCTTCCATAATTGTACGACCATGTGGCATGTGTTAATTTGTATGCAGTTGAAACTGGCCAGCCTCTTGGGAAGCTCTCTTAAGAGCTTTTTCCTGTCATCCCCCATGAGGCTGGTCCAGTCCCAGGTTCCGCTGCCCTTACCATCCGCATTTCTCTTCTCCCATATCGAAAAAGTCACACCACAGTTGTTTATTGCATCTATAAGCTTTTTGACATGCTCTGATTTTTCTACTGATCTCTTTTTTGTAGAGGAAGCGCTCTCCTTGTCATCCCACTGCATTGCATCTTCAATTAAGTTTTGTAGCAGAATATCTGTTATTCTTAACATCAGATGCAATTCATCCAGAATGATGTGGTCCAGTGGGATGATAAGGAGTGGCTTATGGCAACAGCAGTAATTCTCCCCACTCTTCTTTGTTGACAATTCAATCATTTCCTGTATTGTGCGCTTTTGTGGTGGGGCATCATAATATCTGGAATCTTTTGACATATCACCTCTAGATGGAAATGAAAACAAAAGTGATAATCCAAATGAATAATAATTATGAGATACTCTGAGGTAGTGGTTGTAGCTGAAATCAGCTATTTTATTTAGACAAATAAATTATTCATTAATTACCTATCCTTCTTGTGTATCTTACACCACAAACATGAGTATGTTGAGTTGGCCGCACTTAGCCCCATAACAAGCAGTAAAAACTGTAAGGGGAAAAAAACTAACATTACTGTTTAACTACCATCAATATAAAGTTAAGAAAACATTACTGTTACATTTTAATAAATATTTTCATTGTGTAATAGATATAATTTGTTTCTTGTTTTCATTAATGTCCTTTAACTTTACTTCCTGGCTGTAAGAAAAGGAGGTAACAAAGTTCCAAATCAAATAACAGCTAATAATTTTAAATTAACTCACCTTGTAATCACCTCCCAGGTTAATATCCACTCCAACTTTCTTACCATCAATTTCAATGAAACCATCATCAATTATCTTGTTCGCCTCAATAAACACATCTCTAAATGACTCCTCCAAAGTCTGGCGGCTCTCACTGCCATTTACAACAGCAACAGTGTGATTTCCTGTTAATAAAGGGGTTATAACTTAAAGATGTGTTTTAATTAAAATGTATACACATGTATTGCCAATTCGAAATAATTATAGTATTATTTGATTAAGTAACCAGTTGCAAATTATTGTACACTGAACTAACCTTTTGATGACAAAATATCGTCTACCTTCTGAAGGATGGTGAAACTCAGAAGTATGAAATTAGTCATCCTGCTCATCCGTGCCCCATCACCACTTAATTTAATTTTTGCTGTTTCTCCATCCTTTAATGTTCCCTCACTTATCTGTAATTGAATAGAACATCTTAATTCTAAGAGCTATTTATCTTTGCTCATCTGATCGATTAAAAGCTCATAATGCATCTATAATGTAATATACATTATTTACATTACACAATAATTCACATTTCAGATACAACTCACTAGTGGTTGTATCTGGAATGTAAATTAGATACAACCACTAGTGAGTTGTATCTGGAATGTAAATTAGATACAACTCACTAGTCGTTGTATCTGGAATGTAAATTAGATACAACCACTAGTGAGTTGTATCTGATATACAGGGTGGAATGGCTCATTTCTATTTGTTAGTTCCCTTATGAATTATTAATGAATTTTCACAATAATAATTATAATCTCCAGCCATAGAATCTTAATTATATATTATTTTGATCATGTTTATTGTTATAATTTGTTATTTATTTCTCTGTTATGTATAATTATAAATTGTTGGGTTTCTTACTCAAATCCATAGGAAACCAATGTTGTTAGTTTTCAGTCAATTCATAATTTTCTTGTATTTCATTTAGGGTAAAATAAAGTTACAACTATAAGAACCCAATGTGAGTTAATGTGTGACAATAGCTGAATGACATAGTTGAAGCCAGTCTAGTGATGAGTACTTACCATGTCTTGTACTTTGTCAGTGAGCAACTCTTTGAAAGAATACTGAGCTCCAGGTGCCAAACCAGGCGTGGTAGAAATTTTTACTTGCTTATTTAGGTCAGATCTGCATTGTTTTATTAAATATGATTAAACAGGAAAATCATCTACAGCCATAGAGAGCTCGTGGATGAATTCGTCACCAACTCCAAATTTATCCATTAAAAAGAGTAAACTTTCCACTGTGTTTTTTTCATCGGGATGAAGTTGTTCGTATTTTGATTTTGGGGATGCCACACTACCATGTACTTGCTGTGCACTGGGAGAATTTGTAGTAAAGTCTATAGAAAAGGTATTAGTGCTGTTAGGGTCTTTAAGTTTCAAAAACTGCAAATCCAAGCCAAATAATTCAACAAAATGTAGTGCCTTCTGTGCTCGAGTCTTTAATTGTTTTAATTTTCTGTTTTGAGCTTGTTTCGTTTTAAGGTCTGGAATTCCGGCTCCTCTGTAGATTCCCAAGCTTTCATTCTCTAACCTGTCAATGTACTTAATCAGCTGTTGATTCTCATTTTCCAGTTCTTTTGTTCTTTCCTGTTCTCTGGCATAATCTTTTTCAATCTCTGAAAGCATTTCTTCAACCAGTTTTTCCTTTTCTTTCTCCAGATTTTCATACTTTGTTCTCCAGTTACAGATTTCTTCTTCTGCTTTTTCAAGTTTTGACTGAATGGAGCGTAGATCTGCTTCCCACTTCTCTACTGAGATCACTTCACTTTTCAAAACAGCCAGCCTGCAAAATTGTTCCTCATGCTCTTTTCTGTTTGTATAATTTCCTTTTCTGTTTAAGGTCCGATTTGTGATTGAAGCAGCAGAACAGCGATTTGAAAGTCGGCCTTCAATTCGTTCACTCTCTCGATTGATCTTAAATGCATGGCCAGGAATAAGTCCATTTAACATATCAATATATGCTATGGCCGGTGTTTCTTTTTTCAATTTTTGCCACTGTATCAGTGCAGCATTCTTAATTGCTAGCCAGAACACAACTTCATTACCACCTTCACGTTGTTTTGACACATATTTTAATTGCCGTTCGGGTGGATCGCAAATATTCACTAGGGGATCACGGACCGGGTAGCGATCAGACATTTTTGTTTTGTTTTGATTGTCAATTTTTTTTTGCGCGAACAAAAAAAAAATTTCTAAAATTCCCCGCCAAAGAAAGCTGTGTTACCGAGCCTCCAGCCTCGTAATCACCACTCGTAGTCACCAGTCTTCTATGTGTGGTTCTGTTGACAGTTCTTGACAGTATCAAATTGCACGGCATTTTGTGCGAAGAAGAGAAGCCATCAGGAATGTTTTTTCCGCGCGATTGAAATGAGATTACTCTTCGTGGATGCGTTGATATTTGCTGAAAGTATGCTAAAAAAGCCGCATTGTTTTTAGGGTATACAAAGTTTTCTTTGCTTTAAATGTGGACGGACATTATTAAACTTAAAAAATTTCATTGGGATGGATCAGTACGAGGAGAGGATTGCAGCTTACATGAGATGGGGGAACTTGCATTTACGAAGGTAGGCGCCATTTTGTGTGATGTGAAAGGCATTGATTCGGAATAAAACCTTGCACGTAAAACCGAGAAAACCGCAACGAGTGTTTGATTTACCAAAACAAAGTAATTTTTCAATAAAAGTACTGATGAGTATTGTTCGAACTGGCATTGGGATGGCTGTGTTACGCCCAGTGTACGTTTTTTATAGACTGCTTTTATTTGAATCCCATACAGTTCCTTCTATTCTTCGGCAAGTTTAAAATGCCATTAAAATTCTAAGTCTCGCGCTCTATTGCGCACGCGCGGTTCAGAATTTCTGGCTATGATTGTACTTATCTTCGTTCAACAGCTCGCATCGGAATTTTCCATCTACATCAGGCGAAGACGCGACGTTAAACGAAGCACATGTCGGAGTGTTAACACAGCTCATAGCGCATTCCCTATAGCTCATCACAGTAGTTGATGAACCAACTGATACTTGAAGTCGATGAAACTTATCAGCTACAAAGTTTCCGTACGATATCTGAGCCGCTCCCTTTACAAACACGTTTCGCTTCAATCCACTGCTTCCGTCCACATGTTGGCTCTGACACGCCAATTTAAATTGTGTTACAAGAAGACAAAAAAGACACAGAACAAATTGGGACATTTTCTTCAAGTCTAGCTTTTTTCTTCGCCTGTGAAAGCGAGTCTTCGCTTACATGTTATTAACCTCCAAATTCTATGATGAGAGTGATGTCTTTTCAAGTTGTTTGATGCAATCTCATATGAAATGTATGCTGCGCCGATGATGCAGGTGGAATGATAGGTTTTATTTACATACGGTATGAAAGAATATCCATGACAACAAAATGGCGTCTGTTGATGATGACCTGAAAACAAACACAGAGAAACGTTTTAAGAAAGTGTTCCAGAAGTTGGAAATGGGGGTTAACCGATTTTGATGAAACTTGCTGCAGAAATTGACCTAGGTAAGATATTCCAAAAGCCAAAGTGGTTTTGTTTTCTGACTTTTAGTTCAGAAGTTTCAGGGGGGGGGGGGGGGGTACCATTTGAGGCCAGCTGATCATGGAAAATCACGTTTTACAAGGGGTAAGTTTGGAATAGCATAAAAACAAACAAACAAATCCTATTGACTAATTAATTGTATGGTGTCTTTCTATTACAAAGGGTCTTTCAAATCATATGTGCAGATTTGGCAGAGAAGGTTCTGGCAGTGTGGGGGCTGGTACGAGTTTTGGCCAAATTTTGAAGAAAAAAACACCATCCAAAATTTCCTAATTTTAAAAGTTCATATTTCTTAACTGCTTAGTTAGCTTAGATTGTAGCCTACGTGTAGCCGTACCATCCCCCCGAGGCTTTTAATTTCATTCTTTGAACATTTACTTCAAGCCTTTGTAATAAACACCATTTGGTATGGTACGGGTGCGCTAGATTGTTTGAAACTGAAATTTAGTTATTTATATCTTTATCTTTTAGCTAAGTGAATGAAACCATATGACTTAATCAAATAATAATAATTTTTAGGGCTCTAAATTGTTAAACGAAACACATCAACGAATTCTGGTCCAATTTCCGCGTTGCTTGCCACCGTGTTTAACACGTCGTGTTCCCATCGATGCTATTACTGAACTTCCGCTTGTGGCCATGCTTTTTACATAAACATGCATGTTTTAGTAAACAACATGCTTGCCCAGAATATTACGCGGTGAATTTAAGTCTAACTTTATTTTTAAATGACAGATTTCCGATTTAAAATATTTTAGGTTAATAATAAAAGAAAGCTTTTTTCTAAAGAGCTTTTTGATAGTAGCTATTAATTGTTTAGTGATAAGGCAAGTTCACAAAACCACGCTGTTCATTTCTTGAAAGTAACAAAAGGAATAATTGCACGATTGCAACGTATAATAGCAACTAAAACGTACGAATCTTTCTTCTTTTTTAATTGGGTTAGCAACTAATATTAAATTATCCGATTATCCGATTAAGATATATGTTTAAATAAGACGCACATAAAAGGTTTCTTTTTTTCATGGAAAACGTGAACCTATTTTTACACAACTAATGGATGTTGCTAATTAAACATTTATTAAAACCGGTACACGGAGTAACCGCAAGTATCCAGTACTTAGACCAATGGAGCATGACAATTGTTACTACTAGGCTACGAACAATCTGTAATTCGATTTGTTATCTCAGGTCATGGTTTCTTTCCGAACTTCATGTGAAAGATTTATTTTTATTGTAATTTACTAAAGAAAAAACTTACGATGGCGCAATATCCATTGAAACATGATATGCAAAAACACTACAGAAAGCAGTTGTGGTTCTTAGAAAATTTGTTTGCCTTTAGTGATTAATTATTAACCAACACATTTTTTTTTTTTTAATCAAGCACCCTCGCCTCTACAGTGCTGATAATTGCAAGTCGAGGAAGTCGATAAAAGCACCCTCGATTGGCTGTGTCATAATTATAAATATTACCGTTCCAAATATTCCAAAATGTTATTGGTGTTAATTTTTTACCTATATTTTTTTTCGAGATTTTAACGATTGAAATAAGCTGACAACTATTCGCCGAGAGAGTTCATGAATAAGTCATTGATTAGTGATAGGATTATTTAGTTGACGTTCTTAAATGTGCTGCTGAAATTTCGGGTGTAGCTTTGTAGCTAAGCTCTGAAATACTTTGTCCGGTTTTTTTTTTTTTTTAAAGTTTGAAGTTCTGGTGCAAAGAAGGCCTGGCTTGGCTAGTCTCATTTGTCAATCAACCACTAAAGCATTGAAAACAAACTGTATGAACTTCTGTTTTCTTTTCTTCTTCTTTCTTAATATTGTAATAGGCAATATTATTTACTATATCTACCAGAATCGTTCAGCTTTTTGTTTTTCCGTGTTAATTAAGGTTATTGCTATTCAATCTCCACTGAGATTACAAAATTTTAAAAACTAGCAGTAATCACAGATTATGGAGACGCATTCAAAGGAATTTCCGGCGGAAATGAGCCCCTGAAACCGTCAACCAAAAAACTCAAAGTTTACTGCACATAAACCACAGGACAACCAACACGAAATTAGGATTGCGTTCTTCGAACGCGATAATCGATAAAGATTATTGACGGATGAAGCCACTCGATCAAAGCAAACTCGTCTGCAAGTTATACCGAACACCGCGTCATTATTAGCACAAAGGGGCACGAATATTGGCAAACCTTTTTCATCAAAACTATCCTGCAATGCAGGCGTTTTGTTTGTTTGTTTGGTGGGCGAGTGCTGAATTTAGTGTTTAATTGGTCGTCATTTTGGTTTTGCGCCTTCCAGCCTGACTCCTACACCCTTGGTCGCATCTTTTGACTCGCCTCAGTCTGCGGTTTTTTGTTTCGAAACAAGATAGATAACAGCAATCTGAATTGGCTGTGTTTTCACTAGGACAATTTTGAACGCGATAAGAGAGGAAGTTAGTTGAAATAAAATGACGCCATCGTGAAAATCGCCTATTGCAATCAAAAATGGCTCAAAATCCATACTGTTTGCAAATACATATCTATATGAGTGAAAGAGGCCGAGGAATCGATTATATAGCATAAAAAAAACATAACACTGCAAGAGGCCAGAGCCCAAATTAACGTTTAAAAAGTATGACACGCTTGCCACAGACGTTATCTCTTTTCTTAATTTCATCAATAATATACGTCTCACCCTAAAGCACCACTCGGCGTGAAAGCGCCTGGTGCGGATGCTGGTGATGCTGATGATAATGATGATAAATGTACTATAGCTTACCTTATCGTTCTCGAAGAAAGACCTTTTAGAGGCAGGATTCAGGGGGCGCATTCAGTAGGAACGTGAGTAAAACGACTAACTGCGGGTTCACTTGACAACTCTACAGCTAGAGCATTGACGTTTCCACATAAACACATAGCTCCTGTGTCACAAAGGAAAAATATATATATATATTTACCTTTTGATAAATGACTTCCTTTCGACACGCCCCCATCTTTAAATATAAATGGAGCGCAGGTGAAAACCCAAACTGAACGCCCAATAGGACTTTATTTGTGCTAAAGTCTTTGTTTTAACTAAACACGTGTTATTAACCCTGAACATTTCATTATCATTGTTTTTATTCACTTTTTTTATAGTATATATTAACGTAACATTTTTATTTCTTTACTTGAAAATGATATCGAAGCGTTGTGTGATTTCACTAATTTTTATTCTTAAATGTTTATCTCAAACTACACTGATTAGAAGCGTAAGGTGATACCAGTGAATTTTTAACTCGTTCATTCCCATAACTACCCGTGTTGAAAACAAACAACATGCAAAAAGAATTTATTTCAGGCACAATATACCCGTTTGTTACGAGTGGTATCAGATAAACTGATACATAACGAGCCAGACGCTATTAGCAACCAAAAAAAAAATACCTAAATCTCCCTCTGAGAAAAAGGGCAATTTGTCCTGTATCTCAGAGGGAGGTCCAGTAACTTCCAGCATGCCGATGCATTCAAATCCCTTCTGCCGACCTTTTCTGTTTCACCTAAAGCGTAAACTTTTGCACCAAGGCGTTATAACCTTCAGGCGTGAAAATTCATTGCATGCACGGTTTTAATTAAGATTCTATCTTAATTTATGAGTGCTTTAGAGGTCTTGCTGCGGTTTAACAGGAAATTGCTTGTGTAGCTCTGAAACATAAAAACTCTTTATGGTCTTTATGAAGGATCTTATAGAAAAAATAAATTTGAATAAGCATCCTCACATTAGAAACAGCAAAATAACAGAAAAAGTCAGCCGCATAGATATCTGCAAAACAAAAAATTTAGATTTTCGTTTGTTTTGTACGACTGAATAACAGCGCGGTACGAGTATGGAAGTCAACTATGTTCGGAAATGTTGTGGATTCAAGCTAAGCGAAATGTTAAAATAAGCGATTCGATAATTATCATTGTAGTCGTTACATTCAGAAGTCGCTTAGAACGGAAACACCGCAACTTAGGTACAAATATTAACATATTTTTTTTCGGTAAACAAGACTAGCATGTGGGCTTTCTATAATTATTGAAGTAATGTTTAAAACACGAACAGCAGTGTTTTATCAAGTTTAAAAAATTCGAGCGCGAAGCGCGAGAATTTTTAGACTTGATAAAACACGTGCTGTGAGTGTTTTGAACGGCTTCAAACACGAACCGCCAAAAGCGTGTCCCTACGGAGATCAAACAAATGTGCTTTTTGTGCAAAGAGGATATTAGCATACGAGAAAAACAAGTAGACTCATTAGCATACAGCACATGTGCCACACTGGCTTCAACGAGGTGACCATGGCTTCCCGGCAACTGTCGAAAGTTTTGGGATTTTAAAGTTCTGAGGAAAAAACTAATCCACGAAAAATGCTATACCAAAGTTGACAGGTACGGTGCATAATATGTCTAACAATTTTTATTCATTGGCATTGAACGAGTAGAAATAAGCAGCTGGCATCTCTGAACCACTCGCTGTCCTACCAATTTACACGTGGGCGCTGGTGTCATTCAAATAACGGCTTACTTGCTGAACGTTTGGTTGCTTATTTGGTTGGAGAAGATTCCATATAGATTGGCAAAAGCTACATATCGTAAAACAGTACTGAAAAAAAAAAAATTAAAGTCACCATTTGTTGTGTCAGTTTCTGTGTTGATAATTAATTAATATTCATAAGTCCCGTGCAGTGTCTTTATATCTGATAAAACACCGCATACTAATAAGGATGAGGTTTATCGATATAAAGTCACTGCACGTGATGTATTATCTACCATTTGATTGGGTAATGGCCTTATGAATTATTAATGAGTTTTTGAACTAAATGGAGTTTGGTGTAATGCGCAGTTCGTATTAATTAAAGACGGCTATCTGTATCTGTATACGTACGGCTCACACAAAGAAAATAGGAAGCGATATTATTGCTGACAGCATTTTTGGGACTATATTTATATTTCTGCGTTAAGACTTTTTTATATAACAACTGTAAAAAATTTGTTGTAATGCTTACTTAATGCAATAACGAATTTATTTCATACAAAAAAAACTTTGACCTGGATGCAGCGCACCTGTGAGAAATAGTATATAACATTTAAATAGTATACTGTAAAAACTGCAAACTGATCCTTACGGCAAGGAGAAGAGAGTGAGACAGAAGTGAAATAAAAAAAAATAGTGAAATATATTTGCCCGATATTTCGGTTTGCAAACCTTCTACGGGGGCTAGAAGACAAAAAAGAATACATATAGAAATGGACCGTTACATAATTATAAAACGTTTGAAATATGACATAACTTTCTGCTTTAATGAAAAGACTCTGTCCATGTATGTCCCGATTTCGTATAGCTAGTCTTATCCTATCCTAAGTTGATCGAAATCAATTTTCTCTTAACAATCATAGTATACGACAGTCCGATTTCTATGGTATTTGTTTAAACATAGTTTCAACAAAGTCCTTGAGGTAGCTAGGTCGCGTAGATAGTTTCAACAAAGTCCTTGAGGTAGCTAGGTCGCGTAGATGGCAACAAAGTCTTTTTGCGGTGACTCACCAGTCTTTGGGCTGGACTTGTGTCCATGCCTTGAGTGGGGGTATTACGGTAAGCAAGCAGTGCCAGGTATGCGTCTGCAGTGTCTTTCTTTGCCTTCTTCATCGAACGCTTGGCTGCTCGGACTGCTTTTCCGTTGCTCCTAGGATGGTGCGGTGAGGATGTAACCAACTAGAATTTCCAAATCTTGCTGAAGCGCTTGTACTCTTCAGCGGCAAACTGTGGGCCATTATCTGAGATAACTACATCAGGGATTCCATAGCGAGCAAATTGCATTTTTATCTTGCGGATGACTTGCGTGGATAAGGCAGAGTCAAGAAGTTCCACCTCCCAAAACCCTAAGTTAGTTTTGACCACTGCAGCGGAATAGATCTACAGCCGCTTTGGCCCATGGTCGAGTTGGAATGTCATGTGGCTGAAGAGCTTCTTTCTTCTGTTTTACGTCATTGGACCGGAACACTTAACAATGTTGAATGTAATCCTTGACCTCGCTGTTTATGCCTGGCCAATAGAGGCACTCTCTTGCCCTCCGCAGGCAGTTTTCTATGCCCATGCGGGATGCATGAATACGTTAGAGCATGTTCTTTCGAACAGATTTTGGGACAGCTACTCTCTCTCCACGATATATTACGCCATTTTGAATGCTCAGTTCATCTCTAAAGCTGAAGTACTGGGGCGACTGCGTTAATGACATCCATCTTCTGTTCAGGCCATCCACATAGGATAACTTTGGTAAGCTCTTGCAGAGATTCATCTTCTTCTGTGTGTTTGCGTATGTCTTGTAGGCGAGCGGCAGATGCTGCAGGGAGATCTTGAGCCATTTTTACAGATTCAACTTCTTTCTGACGTGGTGATGGGTCCGTATGTAGCAGATAGGCTCGGCTCAAAGTGTCGGCCAATTGCATTTGTTTGGCACTTCGGTATATCAGATTGACACCATAAACCAGCAGTCCCAGGAGGAGGCGTTGGAGGCGCTTGGGTGCTTTGTGTAGTGATTTCTCGCAAATGACTTCCTTTGGCTTGTGGTCCGATTGTACAGTGATTGGGCAGTCATACTTGTGCTGGTGAACTTCTCGAGACCAAAGACTACTGCTAATAGCTCATTCAATCTGTGCGTATCGTGTTTCAGCATCAGACATGGCTCTGCTAACAAAGGCAAGCGGCTGACCATTCTGTGTCAGAACTGCTCCCAATCCTGTATCCGGTGCATCACGCTGCGGCGTTAGCTCCTTCTCTGGCTCAAAATATTTCAGAACCGGTGCTTTTGTTACGAGCTGCTTCAGTTTGTTGAAGGCTTCATCCTGATGGTGTGCCCAATGCCACTCGACATCTTTCATTGTGAGTTTTCGAAGTGGTTCGCACACGACGCTGAGTCTTGGCAGGAAATTACTGAGGTAGTTTACGAAGCCAATGAATCTTGTTGCCGCTGCTACGTCGGTAGGCTTTGGCATTTCTAGTTTGGCTTTCACTTTCCCATGATCAGGCTTGAGGCCTTTGCTGGTCAGCAAGTGTCCAATGTAGAGAACTTGATCCAGTCTGAGTGACTTTCATCTTGTCTTTGTTGAATTTCAAGTTTCTGTCTCTGCAGCGATCCATCAGCTTGTGCAACTTCTCGTCATAATCTTTGCTGGCTTCATCGAAGGGGTTTCCCTCTCCATATAGGAGGATGTCGTCATGGATAGCCAATACACTTGGTAGAACTTGGTGCTGTCTTCTCATGAATTCTTCTGGAGCTGACGACAGTCCAAATAGTACATGTAGTCTTAACCATCGATATCTTTTAATGGGTGTGTCGAAGCAGGTTGTCGCGATGGGCGACTGAAGACAACAACATTCCAACATGGTGGCTTTATTTTCGCTTAGGCTTACATGTGTTACCGGGAATCCCTCGACGGGTGCCGCGTTACTTAAAGCGTGACTATTCCCTTATTCACGGAGAAAGCTCTCCGTGACACTCCCCAGGCAAGGTTTGTTTTATGTCCTAAGTGTTCAGTAATTTGTTTAGCTTTCTTCTTGCTTCGGCTGCAGCTCTGCGAATAGGGCGTTTCTCAGCAGCTTCATTTCCACTCTTCCGCTTGGGTATATCATGCTGCTCTTGGCTGCTACTTCCAGGCTCGGTACACTCGTCAGACTCTTGATTAACTTGCGCGCACTCCAAAGGACACGGAAAGTTCAATGGTCGGTTCAGCAGCTTTCCTGATGCTGTTCGGACCGTAGCCGCTCGTACTTCGTTATCTTTGCTAGTGATGATTTCTTCGATCATTCCTAACTTCCAGGTTCCTCTTGGTGAGCTTTCTTTCAGTAACACAACATCTTCCTTTTGTGGGTTGAACTTTAGATTGAACTCTAGGGGCTTTTAAGTACTTCTGGCTTCTTTCACGCAGACTTAACACATATTCATCAAGCCACAGTTTCCAGAATGTGTTAAGGTGTTTCTGACCTTTTTTCCATGTTTCAAGAAGTTTCTTTGCAGAACTGAGTTTTTCAATAAAGTCTGGATCTTGCCGTTGTTCGTCTTCTGTTTCTAGGTATGGTACACCGGTTTTCGGTTTAGACTAAGAAAGTCACCAGGTGTTAGTGCAAATCCAGATTTCAGATCAGCTCCCACATACAATAGTGGTCGTGAATTTATGACTGCTTCGACTTCTGTAAGAATAGTTTCCAACTGGACAATGTTCAAACAGATCTTGCCAATACTCCTTCGGAGAGCCTGCTTTACAACTCCTACAAGACGTTCATAGAAGCCTCCCATCCAGGGGGCCAGTTCATTGGTGAAGCTCCATTTTATTCCTTCATTGGCTAAATAACTTTTTGTGTCGGGGCTAGTTGTTGCAACCTGCCATGCTTCATCAACAGTGGACTTTGCTAGCTTGAATTGAGAAGCATTGTCAGATATAATCTCTTTAGGCTTGCCACGCCTGGCGATAAATCTTCTTAGACACAAACGGAATTGCTCTGCAGACATGTCATTGATGACTTCTAAATGTACAGCTCTGGCTGCTAAGCAGGTAAATAGGCAGACCCAAACTTTGTGTGTAACTGACTCACCATTCACTTTGACATACAAGGGTCCCAGATAGTCAAGGCCTGTATATGTAAAGGGTGAAGACTCTTCTATTCTTGAAGGTGGGTACGGAGCCATCTGGGGCATTTTGTATGGGCCTCCTTGATGTCTTCTACATCTTCGACAGTTCAGGAGAACTTTTCTCACTGTTGCTCTTCCTTGTGGAATCCAGAATTCTCGTCTGATAGCTGACAGTGTATGGGATACTCCAGCATGCATTAGTTTTTCATGGAAGCTGTTAATGAGTAAGCTGGTAAAGGCATGTGGTAGGAGTTTTAGAGGAAGACAGTACTTTCTGGAAGGGTTTCTCTGATCAGTCTGCCATGGCAATGAAGGATTCCATTTTTAGCCATCTTTAGTCCCAGTTGATTCTTCAGGTTGTTCTTTGTATTCTTCTTAACTGCATTAATCTCTGATGAAAAACTGCTGTTCTGAACATATCTCTCCCACATCAACTTTGCTTGGTCAATTTCGTCAGCTTTAAGTTCTTCTTTTTCGGTACTCTTCTTCTGAAGTTTTCGGATGAATCGTAAGGCCCATGCAGTCACTCTGAGAAGTCTTGTTAGGCAAGAATAATTCTTTTCATTCAGTTCAAAAGGTGCAACTGGCTTATCAGAGCGGTTTTTTTTTTTTTGTTTTCCATTTCAATCAAGGCTGAGGTCTCGTACATGATCTGCTTGTTTGGACATCTGGTCCAGTGTGTTGTGGTCTATCTGCTGGAAGTCCCATGAAGGCCATTTGGTCTCATGATCACTGAGCCAAGATGATCCATGCCACCACAATTGATTGTCGATGAGGGCTTCTGTGGAAACACCTCTCTGAACTTCATGTCCCTGTGTGACTTTATCTCTTTCAGCCTGTTTTGGACAAAGATGGGCAACGGTTTGTGGCTTTTCATCCAATGAAGAACACACTGTGAGTCTGTCCACAGTATTCGGTCAGTCACTGGCAACTGCAGTTGTTCAGTTACATAGTTCAGGCACCTTGTTCCAATGACAACAGCTAATAATTCCAGTCTTGGAATGCTGAGTTGCTTTGTTGGGGCAACACGAGCTTTAGAGATACCAGGTTAACAATGGCAGTTCTACCCACTGCAGAGTACAGGTATACGGCTGCTGAATATGCCTTGGCTGATGCATCAGTGAAACAGAACAGTTTGTATTTACCTCCTCCTATGTATCTAGGTATAGGCACGGAAGACAGTGGGCTGAGGTCATCATGCAGCTTGTACCACTCTTGCTGTTGTAATTCAGTGAGTGTTTCATCCCAGTCTAATTCTTGTTTCCACAGTTCTTGAATGAACAGTTTTCTATTTAGTGTAGCTGGAGAGAAGAGTCCTAATGGATCATAGATTATGCTGATAGACTGCAATGCTTCTCTTTTAAAAGTGACTTGACAGGATGAAGTGTCAGATCCATTGACAAAGATTGTGTCACTTGTCATGTTCCAGGTGGTTCCAATGGTTTTTATGGTGTC
>JAJLRJ010000005.1:37296706-37429206 GCA_024195265.1 Dendrophyllia cribrosa | reverse complement strand
GTCTCTCTGCTTCAATTTGTAACTTTTTGTGTTCAATCTCGGCCTTTTGTCGCTCGATTTCCAGCATCTTCTCCTCCAGCTCATTGTTTACTTTCACACTGCCTCGTCTGAGCTTAAATTCCATTCTATCCTTGATCATTTCCATTCTCGAGGAAAGTCCCACAACGAGTTGTTCGGCTTCTAGTGTAAGGTCGGCGTAATCATCATAATCTTCCATCACTTTGTCGTACTCCCTTTTCCCTACGGTTTTAGTGGTTTCTTCAAACTGAGTACGAAGGTTTTTGATAAACACTTAATGTAATTGCAACTGATCTCGTTTTTCACGTGTTTCGTCAAGGAGTTGTTCGAGATCACCATCGATAGGTCGCTGTTTGATTTCTTTTGTTGCTTCCACGTGAAGACTTACGTGTCTTTTTCTTGGACCGATCAGTCTTTTAATCGCGCCCAAGTCGGCTGACATCTCTGTGAAAGTTTCGGTTTCAAAGGCTTCAAGGTATACGTTCGGCTGATTCGAGGCTAATGTTGCTGTCGACGGCTTCGAGGAAAGAATGATGAGGCTGATGTTGATGTAAATGGCTTCAATAAACCTCTATGGCTTTCTTTGACTATTGTTTTGTCTTTCTTTTTCAACCCGCTCGCTCTGCTACCATGTCGCGATGGGCGAGTGAAGACAACAACATTTCAACATGGCGGCTTTATTTTTGCTTAGGCTCACATGTGTTACCGGGAATCCCTCGAGGGGTCCCGCGTTACTTAAAGCGTGACTATTCCCTTATTCACGGAGAAAGCTCTCCGTGACACAGGTCAGCTTTGAGCTTGCCTCATCAAGTGCTACATGCCCGAATGATGATAGTCTGTACTTGTTCACACGTTATATTGAGGTTTACATATTCATTTCTATTCTCAGGTAAGATGTTATCTATTGTTGGCAAAGGGTAATGGCTGCGCTTCAATACTTTATTCAGGTCCTTTGGATCTAGGCACACTCGGATGCTACCATTCGGTTTCTTGACAATGACCATACTTGACACCCAGGGAGTTAGCTCTGTGACTGGAGCGAGAATTTGAAGAGACTCCAGTCGATCTAGTTCTTCTTTGAGTGCAGTTTTAAGGGCTAGAGGCAGTTTCCTTGGTGGGCGAATAACTGACTGCGCATCTGGGTCAATTTGAAGGTGATATGGCTCTTTGAGCTTTTTAGTTCCCTAGCTAGTCTCACCAAACGTAAAGAAAAGCAGAAATAAGAATGCGGAATAATTTGACACCGGCAGTGATATGAAGTAAGACATTGTAGAAAAGCGGCGATCGAACGTGGCTCCGATTGCAAGTCTAAACAATGGACTACTACCTGTACTTTGTTTATTAACGGAAATAAAATGCACAACGCTACCGGCTGACAGCATAACGCTTAACGCATGACGCTACCAACTAACAGCGTATTGCTGCTTATAGAGATTGTGCCAACAGTAATTCAGTGCTTAATATAAAAAAATATATGTCACAAAGTGTGTGTTTCCGTGGGTCTATTCATATACAAGCCTGTATAGTCGGATAATTATTCCTCTCAGGTTCGCTCCGCTCGAAATACAGAACCGTCACTGCTGCAGGTCTGAAGCGAGATCAACCTTCTCGTGCGCAGCACGTTTTGTTTCTCCTCAGTCAGCATCCCATTTGTTTTCAGTTCGTCGTATAGTGTTCTCCCTCTGGTTGTATCAGGGCGCACCCGCTTACGCTTCGCATGACAGTGAGGTTACCATTAAGGGTCGTGCCGCGCTTTGCTCATTGGACCTCTACCCAGGGTCTGATACCCTAACCAAGTCCATTTTCTGATTCTGATAGTCTCTGTGATAGGCTTTCTGATTGGCCGTCCTCCAAAAGCTAGTGCACTCACAATGTTTTTCATTTTAAATCACATGTTGTGGCAAACGGTTAATTATGCAAATATTTGCCTACAGATAACATAGTAAAACTATACTTTAGCAGTGCAGCTAAACGACTCACATTAGATTTCAAATAATTAAACAGCAGATATTTTACAAATCGTTTATAAAAAAAATTAGCTCAAGAACCATCGCAAAGCAAAGACAAAAATCACTCTTAATCCATAGTCCTTCAAAGCCTCCTTACGAGAACGGAAGATAATGTGATGGACGGGTTGGAAGTACAGTTCTCATCTTAGGATCAGCTCCAGATTGTCCTTTCTGCATTGATGTCAATCTAATGCTGATGGATGGATAAAAAGTACTACAAACGTCATTCCATGTTCCGCCTTGGAGTGTAGCTTAGACAGGTCAGACAGCTCAGGCAGTCATCTCTTCAACATTTCTTGCCGACTGGCCGTTGAGAATGCTTTAAAGACACTGTAGCTACCTTGCTGTAATAAACTTCATATTCTTGCCTTAATTATGAAATTTCTGGTAAGTTATATAATACTATTAAAATTCGGCAAACGGGTACCTCCAGTTAAGACCCAATTGCGTCTCGTAACGGTTTTAAAAACAACACGACCAGTATAAAAAGCTACAAGCCGTGTTGCGCCTGTAAGAAGCTAATAAGAGGGAGAGGGGCCGGTAAGGGAGGGGTACAGCTTATAACGGAGTTTAACTGTTTGTCAGTTTTATTATTTAGATGCTCGGTAATCTTTGTGTTATACGCGCAGTAGTTGCTCACGCGCGCAGTGTGTTATTCAGCGCGGTTCTTTAGTATATGCAATAAATAGAGCAATATGGCGTCACTGCAGAAGGCGCCAAGTCTTTTTTCAGGCAGATTATAAGTAAATGTTGGGTTTATATGAACCTGGAATATACGTCTCGTGATCAGTCAATCATTAATTCCAATAAACACCTGTTACCTAGAAAAACTAAACACAACAGCAAACATAAAAACCATGTTTATCTCTCTAATGGTTTTATTTAACAAATTAGAAGATTAACAGCATATTAATTGCCTTATATGAAACCCAGTATAATGTACCATGCAACATAAAATGTGGTTTCGTGCAATCACAGTTAGTGTTTAACAGTTTACTTCCATTTTCCTTTATGATTCCTAAAAAACTTATCAAAGAAAGTGATTGCATAATCCCTTAAGTTATAAAAAAGCAAAAAAAGCAAATTATAGATTATTTCATTTATTTTAAGAGAGAGAATTTTTTTTAGTGCAATGAGCCAATAAATGCATGCAAATAAACATGGTACGTCTGGGGTGCAAACAGCTGATCAAAAAATTGATGGTGGCAGACTAGATAAGTGAAACACTCTTGTCCTCTCTTTGGTCTTTCTGGTTTGAACACCGATACATTTTTCCATTTTACTTAAAGCAACTAAAGATTATATTCTGGACAAGAGGAAAACACCTCGCCCCTCGTTTAAGAAAGCTGATTAAAAACCCTGGATTAAAAGTTAATCACGATTTCTTCTTTCAAACACTAAGAAATTCTGAATTTGATCTGCTAATTATGGATTAGTCTAATCCTGTTTTTACCCTGTTTAACATGTTTGCATGCCCCCCCCCCCCCCCCCCCCCCCCCTAAGAAAACAATAGATTTGTCCCGCTGGGATAGGGATTAGGGATAGAGGCATTGTTCAAGTGGTATATCAATAGGCCACTTTCGATATATTAAAATTCAACTTGATAGCGAGGCCTGGAGACAAAAACAAAGGGAATGAAAAAACATGTTTATTCATTTCTTTTGTTTTTGTCTCCAGGCCTCGCTATCAAGTTGAATTTTAATATTTCGAAAGTGGCCTATTGTATCGTTCGCCAATCACAGACATCTTTTGGACAGCTACGGGGTCGCCCGATGTTTCCAATGCAACGAGATTTTGACATCCGTGTTTTTCGAAATTTGGATCTTTTTCCTTTTTATGAAAAATATAATTGTTATCTTTTTTATCGCCTTTACATTTTGTACGGTATTTTACGTTTATTTATTGGTTTCCATCACTTTTATCTCAATTTGGACGTTTTTTTACGTTTTGGAGAAATCGAGAAATCCAGATAGCGGATCCAAGATGGCTACTGTGTCAGAACTAACAACGTAATTTCCACGTCATATGACGCCATCATGTACCATTTTTCGGACGATGAAAAAAACTGTTTTGGACGTACCATATACCTTTCCAGTTTCATTACCATAGCTTTAATGCTCTTGAAGTTACGAGGGGGGGGGGGGGACCGATGAACCCAAGCTCATGAGCTCCAAAAAGCCCATGCAGGCTAAAAATGGTTAAAGAACCAGGCTCTGATCTTTGCACTTTTTAGTAGTTAAATGAATATTAAGAATAATGAAAAACATTGCAAAGCTGTAACGCCATTTAATAAAAAAGCGATTTCAATTATAGTCAAAATACACGGCTAAAACAAATAACCCTGAATGATTACCTTCACGAACTCATCGTAACGTCATAATAAAACGACGCCAACTATGGCAAAACATTTCACGTCTTAAGTGTACACTAGATTCAGCTGTTTAAGTTATGAATTTTGCCGTGATTCGGAATCGAAAATGCTTTACCAATTGTTGGACATAAAACACCCACGAAAAATATTACTTCAACACTGATTGTTGAAATAAGCTGTTGGGAAGGTTCTGCCGTTGTATCTTGATTATAACTCACTGACAAAATGTCTTTTGAAGAGGAAAATTAGCACTTTTCTCTCAAAAAGTCATGTTATTGTTATAAATTCATATTTTCGACCTGTTTATATTAAAAAAATTTAAATCTTAATAGTTCTATGTTTATAAATAAAGAAACAGTCCTTGAGTTGAGTTTCTTTTTCCCATACATGTCCCAGTTTCAGGTGATCGGCCAGACCGGTTAAAATGAAGTGGCGATGGAAGTTTCCCTTCGTAAACGGTCGCTGCCATTTTAACTAATTATATATCTAACTCGAGGAACAGTGTCTCATCAGGATTTCCAAACACCGATAGGGGATGAAATGAAAACTAGGCACCGCGAGTTTTTATAACCGACTTTGAGTTTCTTTTACTCTTCGAAGCCGGACTGAAGTACAGGCAGCCGAAAGCTCGGTTTCTAAAACATTTTAGCGTATAGCCTGCGAACGTTTCTATATTTATTTATTATGATTAACCCTAGCTACATACATACGGTTTCACAATTTTATTACGATTTTGAGGTATTTGGATACCTGTGTATGGATACCTGTGTGTGAATACCAAGCTATTTCAAGTGTTTGAAATAACTTGTCAAACTAATTACATGTATAGATAAAACGAATGAATTAAAGTGTATATGACATTTTTTTTTCATTTGCTTGTTGGAATCTACATGGCGTTCAATACAAGAATGCCAGTGTCGCGGTTTCTCAGTTCCTCCGTTTTTTGGTACGTGTTGCTACAACCATAGACAACACTCCGTAATAGAACCATGTTTCTTCCTCAGGGCGCACCAAAAAATGTGAGGAACCAAGAAACCTCGACACCGGCATTCTTGTATTGACTTCACAGCGGATTATTTCCAGGCTTTCGTCTTGTGCGGTTTTGTACAATGACATTGACCATTAAAAATGAAAACGAGAATGCAAGGGACCGTGAACGAAAATGCTGCTGGTATACGCAGGATCTGTAAGAGATCCAATCAGCCAAAAATAAACAACATCGACTGTTTACGAAAACTTCAAAAAGGCACATTTAAAGAAATCGTGTTGGAATAATTTATAATCTTACCCATTCACTCCCTTTCGGGGACGCAATGGGGCCTATCCCTTGTCCTTTGCGCTTGCTTTATTTGCATGCATGTTAAGAAACATGCTTTCTGTCTCCACCTCCACCAAGTTCATGAACTTGATGCTTTCTGTCTCCACCTCCACCAAGTTCATGAAGCCGATGGATCGTGTTTAAAATGCACACAAACGTAATTAATTGGCGATTTTTTGGTTCTTGTAGTCAACAAAGAATAAAAATGCTCTTGTAGAACAGGAAATCAAAATTCCTTTACGACTAACGTACCCACAAATTTAAGGAATAAATGCTACTGTGTGCATTGTTAGCCTCGTCACCAAAATCATATTCCGAGGTTCCCCCATCATTGAAAGACGCCTGGTCGGCCTCTGTTATTCCAATCCCATGATCAGCGCGTTCACACTCGTCGCCTCCTCCACCAATCATCATCACTGCTCCGTCGCCAGTACTCCAGTTACACCAGAAGCCAATGATATCCGCGCTTTGAATGCTTCCACTGCATGTGGCCTGTTTAAAGCCACTTGTTGTTTGGTATTGGCCGCCATATTGAACCATGCAATTCCCCGGACACTGGTCATTGCTCCAAACAGTGCCACTCCTGTAGTCACCATAGCTTGTAATTTTCGATCTGAATGTCTGTCCACCCAGACAGTCACCTGTGGTCTGCAACAGAGCGGTGTGCTGAGAATCACTGCTTCTCGTGATTTTAAACTCGTTGCCGCTGACCAACCAGAATGCCGAGGAGATCATGTCAGTGCTCTTCAGTGGTTTAGTTGTCTCACCAACATCATCATTTTTGTCATACCACCAGTCGCCACTGTCTTCCATCCAGTTTTTGGCGTCGATGTTCGAAAACCGAGCGACGAGAGTCCATCCTTGGCCAGAAGTCGTCATATCACAATAAACCTGATGGAAATGTGGTTTACTGTTATGACAAGGTCATGTTTCTATTGTTTCATAATGACAAGGTCATGTTATTATTTGATTGTCTATTGCTATCTTGGATACTCTCTGGACACACAAAAAAAAAACACGAGACGGAAGTCACGTTTATACCTTGAAAAAGTTACATAACCAGCGTTAACGGCAATTTTCGCTCTACTTCACTTTCAATCCGCTGCTGCAATTATATTACGCATAAGAGTATCATTAGGTAGTATACTCCCTTTGAATCGCCACCTTCCACCCTTGTCCGGAATTGCTCACACTTCAGGTCCAACTCGTAGATATAGCCTGACGGAGTGTGTTTCCGACGACTCTTGGTGGCTTGCCCCTCTTTCCCTCTTTTGCTCTTTATCTATATCCCTCCTGAAGACTTCGTTAATCACTCCGATAAAAAAAAATCGAATAAAATGGTACCATACCAAAAACTTGCCTGGACAGTAGTCGTAGATGTAGATACTGTGTAGCTTCCATCACTGGCTTTGGCATCGATTCTTTTTATATCACCACACGACTTTATTACTAAGGAAAAAAAAGAATATTTTCAATTATGAACAGGCCTAGGTATATTAACCAGAAGAACCCGACATGTTTTAGTTGACGTTTTTAATGTTACATTACTTGCGCGAATCTTTCTATTTATCTACAGTGTATAGCTGAAACAAGCGATTCTTTTTATTGGGGTACCAAGGAGCTGTCCTTAAAAGCATGCACAAATACTAATCCGTATGCATTAAGGGAACAGTTATTTAGAGGGAAGAAAGGCTTTTAAGCAATGCGAATGTGGCTTGGAGGGAATTTGAAGATTGATTCTTGTCTTACCTTTGCACGTTTTGTCATCTTTAATGCCAGGCTTGCATGAACAAAGATAAGAGCCGGCTAAGTTCTGGCAGTTGGCGTTGATGTGACACACGGAGGGAGAAACACTGCATTCGTCGATATCTTACAAAGAAATGAAACACTCGTCAAATGCTGAGTAATATATATAGTTAGGCTTAGCCTAACAGCGGCGCCCTCTGAAGACCCTCTGAACAAGCTTAACTAAGATGAAACTTAACTAATAGGTGAAAGGTCGGAAGCACAAGAATTAAGATTAATATTGACGACCGGGCTATTTTTCAATTTTAGCAATTCTCAAAAACAGTGTTACCCGACCGTCTGCACAGTACATTTAGACCGTACAAAAGTTCACAAAAACAACTTTTTCTCCGTCTAGAATAACTATTACGACTACTGTTAAAAAATACAGTTGTAGCTTGTCAAAAAATGCCTGAGAAACTGATTTGGAAATCAAAATTGCCAAAAATACACAAACATATTTGCATACGGCCACGCGAGTAAAGTTAGAACTATAATAAAATTCAAGTCTTGTTTTGTTTACATAAAATCGCTTTTCAACCTATGTAATGAATGAACAAACACATAAAAATGGACAACACAATCTTCTTTCGAAAAACTTTATTCGAATCTCCATTAGTTTATGTTGAAAAGCAAAACGCAAAACGCGCACCGAGGCCGAGCCGTGTCTTCGATGAAATTCAAGAAATTAATACAACTGAATTTAAGCTACACGTTTAAAAACAATTCTCCAAAACTAACGAGAACACATTAACAAAAAGTCAATCACAGATTGATATCAAGATAAATTCCCATCGAAAAATGTAATTTGTTTTACCTTTAAGTCCCTCCGGCGACTACTGTGCATGGAAATTCTTTAAATCTCCGCTTTGGTGCTGAAATCCGTAAAACGAACCCATCTCTCGCATTGCTAAAAACGTATATAGTTCCTCGAAGCAAGATTTTATCCCTGAAAGCTCTTCTTTTTCCACTAAAGCGGCTTCTGAGTATCCCTTAATTAGCATCCCTGTCTTGAGTAGCAAACCACGAAAAAATGCAGGAAAATAACGACTTTAATTTAAACCGTTTTCTCCGCTCAGTAAACACAGCAAAACATCAAAGTGTTTTCCCAGCTGACGTGACATTCGGCCGTGTAACCGCGCGAAAAAAAAGCCTCGCTTTGGTTTCAACATGACGTCGTACGCGCATGTTTTGCGACGTCATACGCGCCAGCGAGCTAGTCCTCCGCTAAGATCCCGGATGTTGTGTGGCGTCATACGCGCATGCGCGCTAGCCTTGCGTGACACACATGTTTTTGTTGCAGACAGCGCCCGCAAAACATTCCGCTAGCCATGACCATGAAAAATGACGGCATAGGTTCTAGGAGTATGGGGCTGCGCAGCCGGGCCTTCGGCCCGGCTAGTGCTCCGTTATTATAAGACTTGGGATATGAAGGACAACAAAACTCAAACTATTCTACAAAAAAAAATTAAAATGGATTTGCCGGTCCTTTCGAGTAACTTTTCCAACTTATTAGATAAATGCTATTATCATTCGATGCAGTGATTTTTTCTTCCTTTTCATTGACCTAAGGCCCACCACGTGACCTGCGAATAACTGCTAACTGCTAACTGCCTCACATAATTTTGCGCATGGGCACAATGGTGCAAAGTTGTTTTGCTGCAAATAATTGTTCTGCTCCCGTCCTCTACATTGGCAGCACGATTTCTGCTCCGGTTTAGCAGTTATGAATAAATATCAAATTGAAAAACAAACTCGATGATCGAATGATAAACATTAAACAATTATCGAACTCGGCTATCGCAAAATATTGTGATTTGTCAGTGTCTGCTCGCCACTTTACTTCATTACTATGGGAAAAAAACCCAGAATATTTTAAATTATGAACAGGTATTAACCAGAAGAACCCAACATGTTTTCGTTGACTTTTTAATGCTATATTAATTACTTGCGCGAATCTTCCTATTTATCTACAGTGTATAGCTCAACAGACAAACAAGCGATTCTTTTTTATTAAGGTATCAGTGAAGGGGCCATCCTTAAAAGCATGCACAAATATAAATCCGTATGCATTAAGGAAACAGTTATTTAAAGGGAAAAAGGCTTTTAAGCAATGCGAATGTGGCTTGCAGGGAATTTGAAAATTGATTTTTGTCTTATATTTACCTATGCACGTTTTGCCATCTTCAATGTAGCCAGACTTGCAAGAACAAAGATAAGAGCCGGCATCGTTCTGGCAGTTAGCGTTGATGTGACACACGGAGGGAGAAACACTGCACTCGTCGATATCTTTCAAATAAATGAAACACTCTGTCAAATGCTGAGTATTATAAGACTCGGGATATATACATTTTTTAATTTTTTATTTATATAAACTTTTATTAGCTTACTTACGTACAATGTATACTAATATATACTGCTACTTTGAAACCTATACAGACTATATTACACATACATATACTTTATCTTTAACACTTCCGAAGCTATATTTTTTACAATATTCCAATAACCGCATTCTCATTTAAGTAGCATAACGTTACAACAAAAACTAATTTACATAATTTACAGATGCTATTTCCACATACTTGCACAAACACACACATTCACGCAAACACACGCACTGAGTATTATAAGGCTCGGGATATGAAGGACAGCAAAACTCGAACTGTTCTACAAAAAATTAAAACTGATTTGCCGGTCCTTACGAGTAACTTTTCCAACTTATTAGATAATTGCTATTATCATTCGACGCTTTTTTTCTTCCTTTTTATTGACCGAGGACCCATAACGGGACCTGCGAATAACTGCCACGAATGCCTTGCTCATAGGGCACAACGGTGCAAAGTTGTTTTGCTGCAAATAATTGTTCTGCTCCTGTCCTTTACATTGGAAGCACGATTTCTGCTCTGTTTTAGCAGTTATGAATAAATATTAAATCGGAAAACAAACTCGATGATCGAATGATAAACTTTAAAGAATTATTGAACTCGATATCGCAAAATATCGTGATTTGTACAAGTGTCTGCTCGCCATTGACAAATCACGATATTTTGCTCAACCTCGTCTAATAATTGATAATTGTGTTCCTACCTTTGAGGTTTTTCCTGTTACCAGAAAAACTATTACTGTGAACACAGCGATAAGAACCGTAACTGCTCTGCTCAGTAATAATACTGATTACGTTTCTTTAATGGACTCTATACCAAAACCTAACTGCAAAAATGTGCCAATATCAAATATTGCAGAACTTCTAAGTTCTAATACTGCACAAGATTTGATTTGATATTCGATATCATTTCATATTTGATATGGCGCAACATTTTATATTTCGCAAGATCTGATTTAGTAATTAAAAATATTGCTAAAAGTAGAGTAGTTGTGTAATAAACATTATTTCATGTGAAATCTTCAACTTAATGCAATATCAAGCGAACTTGCATAAATATATATTGGCCACCGTAATTGGCCTCCCAACCTACCTTGGCAAGTTTTCCCATCACCTGAGTATCCAACTTTGCATGTACAGATATAAGACCCGCGAGTATTCGCACATTGGGCATTGACGTCACAGACAGGAGAGGAAGCATTGCACTCATCAACATCTTAATAATAATAATAATAATAATATTAATAATAATGATAATAATAATTAAAATAATTAAAATAATAATAATAATAATAAAGAAAACAAACGACGCAAATCAATTGCATGTTAATCCATTACGTGTTATTGTTTTTGATCTTTTATTTCTAAATGAGATTTAAAATAAGTGTATTATTTGTGTCTGTCTTATTTAGGGGGAGTAAATGAAGTGCTCAAACTGACTACGGCCGTATGTACATCATGACGAAATTCCCACGTCATGTAAGGTCTTCCCGTTAAGTTACCCTAACCTTAAATTAGACATTCCTATACGTACTTCATACTCTTTACTCAGACTTCAAATTTAAAGCTTCAATATTTCTAGAATTCGAAGGGAAAGGAGATACAAGCAGCTCTCATTCCGATCTTAGAATCCCCTAAACTCAGATCATCGAAGTATTCAGAACGAACTAGAGCCGATTGCCAATTCAAACATTTTTGTTTTTATGGAATGTTCATTTTAATCTTGTACTAGGATCACCACCAGGCCATGTTTGAAATCCGGCTACTTTTTTCAGGTTATTTCGTTACAATAACAATCCGAGCGTC
Organism: Dendrophyllia cribrosa; assembly: GCA_024195265.1. Taxonomy (NCBI): domain Eukaryota; kingdom Metazoa; phylum Cnidaria; class Anthozoa; order Scleractinia; family Dendrophylliidae; genus Dendrophyllia; species Dendrophyllia cribrosa. The sequence continues at coordinate 37,417,513 of JAJLRJ010000005.1, read as the reverse complement.
AAAGCAAGCATTAAAAACACGGGTTAATTTCGACATAGGCTTACCATCCACTGTTTGTGTGGTAGAATACGATTTTGACCTTTGTTGTTACGTGATTTTGTTTTGCTTGATTTTAACTTAAACGCTCAGAAATAGAGAAAATAGAGAAAGGAAATAGGTCTAGTAAGAACAAGACCCTGAAATTATCGACCGCGGCTGGGTTTTAGCCAAACAAAAACGCGTTTACCCTTTTAGTTTTCAGGAGAGAAACATGGCTTTCGTAAGATTCCATTGTAGGATTTTTCAAATTTGACTTTCTTAACCCTTGGACGTACAAGAAATCGTATTCCCCAACCGTATTACAAGGTACAAGAAGGGGTGTTTGCAAACCAACCACCCCCACCACCCCCTCCACCACCGCCTTGTGTACGTCCGAGGGTTTATTGTATTCTCAACCTCACCTGTTTCGCAGTGACGTCCTTCGTACCCCGAAACACAGTTACAATGGTACTTATTATCGCCATAATTTGGAACACACTTGCCATTGTTTTTACAAGGGTAGGAAGAACAAATTATATTCTTGTTAGCTTTTGTATAGCAAATTTTCCGGTAGAAATTGATTACTTCATGTGATTATTTCTTGCGATAAATAAATTTAAGCCACTTAATTTCAGGAAGCTAGTACTTCAATTTTTCCACATTGTTCAAAGGAGTGCTCTGTACTAATCTTGGCGTGGACATTGGTAATTTTTTTTTTCTTTTCTTCCCTTTTTCCGACGAACTGTTCTTTCACGTTCGGAGTCTTCTGATTTTCAAGAGACAAGATCTCGAAAAATAGACCGATCTTCGGACTTCTAATAGATTTCTCAATACAGCCTTTGATATCAGTTTTGTATACCTCGTCACTATTAAAGTACGACCAAGGGATAAATGCTTACCTTGATGCTAAAATGGTGATATTCCTGTGAGCTAATGAGGTAATTAAGGCTATTGTACTTATCTTCGTTCAACAGTTCGCATCGGAATTTTCCAGATACATCAGGCGAAGATGCGACGTTAAACGAAGCACATGTCGGAGTGTTAACACAGCTCATAGCGCATTCCCTATAGCTCTTCACAGTAGTCGATGAGCCAACTGATACTTGAAGTCGATGAAACTTATCAGCTACAAAGTTTCCGTACGATATCTGAGCCGCTCCCTTTACAAACACGTTTCGCTTTAATCCACTGCTTCCGTCTACATGTTGACTCTGACACGCCAATTTTAAATGTGTTACAAGAAGACAACAAAGACACAGAACAAATTGAGACATTTTCTTCAAATCTATCTTTTTTCTGCGCCTGTGAACGCGAGTCTTCACTTACATGGTATTAACCTCACAGTGACGTCTTTTTAAGTTGTTTGATGTAATCCCGAATAAAATGTATGTTGCGCCGATGATGCAGGTGAAATAATAAGTTTTATTTACACACGATATGAAGGAATATCCATGGCAACAAAATGGCGTCTGTTAATGATGACCTGGAAACAAACACAGAGAAAGATTAAGCGACAGTATAAGTTTTTTAAAACTATTTTTCTCATTAAGATCAAAAACTTTTATCATCACGTATTTGTAAAGGTAGCGACTCAGAAATTGTACGAAAACTTGTAGAAAGTATACTTTTTTTCAACATTCTTTTACTGACAGGTTTGCTGTTCACCTGGAAACAAACACAGAGGACCATTGGGTAAGTAGGCCCCCTAATGAAGCCTACTGTATAATATATTAAGAGCAGTTCTCTGTAAGAATCGCGAAAAGTGGGAAATGAAATTTTTTGACCCCCTTTCACATTTTGCATGCAGATAGGTCTTCAGGGGGAATGTTCAAAAATGACCTTTGTTAAGGTCGTTACTTCTTTGTTGCCATGGTAACACTGGATGTTTGTTGATGACACCAAACCCAATTTTGACCTCAGAAACTTCCTTAAAAAGTGCAAAATGTAAGACATCGTTTCTCCAGCCCATTAATACTCTACAAATCAAGACTTTCACCAGATGTAAAACCTTTATTCTAGTTTACATTTATGCATGTGGCATTTTGTTACATCAACTGTACATGAACTTAACGGTCAAACAAGTTGAAGGTGTTTCAGCCATTTTAGTTGACGAGTAAAACTAGCAATACCTTTTCTTGAATTTTTCCAAAAGTACGCCGATTCTAAAACACAAACTACGTGGCTTGTTTAAATAGATACTCTAGTTACTAAATCTATAAAAATCTCTGCGGGGCGGGTTAATTTTGGACTTTAGTTCACTGAGGAAAAACCTTCAAAAATCATTTGTTGTAAACTTGTGTGAAATTAACATTACGTTCATTCAACAGAAATCCTTTAAGAAAACTCAATCGGCCTTCAGGCTTAAAGAATAGCATGCACTCTATCAATGTCTGATCAAATCTGCTGTTAACAGCCGTTATTTTTGGAACAATCTCAATACAAATAAAGCTTACTTTACTGTTTTCTGCAGTTCTCAACTTGCGAAGAACGAGTCGGCTTCTTTCTGCACAGCATACATTTTCTGCACGAAATTCGGATATCTAAACCATCTCTTGTGGCTGAGTATGCTGTTTGTCTTTAGTGCAGGTCCGTTAACCCATCACAGTGCAAATAACAACATATTTTGTACAAACCGGAAGGTCACCGAAGCAAGCCATCGTCGGAAGCTTTGTTCGTCCACGAACATTTCTAATCTCGATTTACGGTATATTTCTCCGTCACATGTCATCATTCGCTCCAAAAGGAGATAAAACGGTTTTCTGATTACTACTTTAACGATCAATTACATTTAGCTAAATATTTTACCGTCTTTCTTTCGCCTTTCTTTCGGAGTTCAGGCCACCAGTTCAGGCAAAAACATCTCTGGTCAGCGGTATAACTAGGATACGATTTGACTTCATAAAACACCAACATAGCGTCCGCATCATATTGAGGTGCCAGAAAGTATTGGAATTGGAATGTTAGAACTCTTCTTTTGTTAGATTTTCTTTCGATTTACATGTAGATTACATTTCCCATACTTTCCTTTGCTGATACAACGAAAACGTGAACAAAAGGTGAACGACTGGATGCTTTCTTCTGATATTATAACTCTTGCTCTCTTCTAGTGTTACTGACTTTCGTACAATATTTTCGTTTTTGGTAAATGCCTGTTCTGTGACTCGGTGAGCTGCTTCTTTTATTTATTTATTTATTTTTTTGCTGCAAAGCAAGGAAAGTACGAGCAGATTTGCCGTTTCCTTAAGAATACTTCAACTGTAAACAACCGAATTTTTGCGTCTTTAAGTTTTCTTGGCATTTCCTTCGTTACCGCTTCGATCGCTCGTCCTCTTTTTTGATTTCTTTCTTTGCAAAAACTTGCTTTCAAGAATCTACTTTCATCTGGTTTTGACTTTAATGGCCACCCGACCATCAAAACAAATTAGGGCTAGCGCGCTCGCCGCTCAAAGCTGCAGCTGTTGCGTTTCGTTTGTCTTTCTCAGTTGCATGTTCTTGCCACGACTAACTTTGCGTCACTAACGTAAGTGCTGTAGTTACAGTGTCTCTGAAGTGCATAGTTTCCAACAAAACAAATTCGTACACACTTTCTAGGGGAAGGAGAGTATATATTTGAAGTATTAAAATTAGTTGCGCTTTCACTAGAAGATAAGAACCGTAAATCCTCTGTTTTCATGAGCGTTCAGAGGGGGCTTAATACTTAATAGATTAAGAGGAGAGAGATTGTGCGGGGGGGGGGGGGGGGGGGGGGGGGGGTATTGTAGCGAAACGCAAGCAGTTCACCACCTTTTTTATGTTCATAAAATCACGATAGGTTCCCACAACTTAACTTGTATGATGCGGATGCCACTCAGATCTCAATGTCGGACAGTCATTGCCCTCGTTTAAAACAGGAAGAAGAGTACACTCTAGTCTGTTTCTTCCCAGTTTTTTGCTATACCAAATCGCAACCATCAGAGCGTTTCTCATACATGAATTCCTACTCGGTAAAAAAATGTATCGGTACCGATAAGATAAACGGGAGACCCATGAAACAAACTAACTTGATGGGAACTTTTGAACCTCTGAAAAAGTAAACTTTGGTCATGCAGTTAAAATGAGGAATATCGTATTTGTAGGTGGTTTTCGCATTTTCTGATCAATGCAAAGCTCAATAGAATACAGTCTGCGGCTATTATTTCGTTTTCCTACGTCATTTGATGATCCCTTTTGCGACTGAAACTTGCTTCTTCCATTGAAAAATAGCTGTCAAAGGACAACGAACGCTCGCTATACGGCAAACTTGTCTTCAAACTGTTTAATATATTTCCCACCATTTTCTTGCCGGTAGTTGCTCTTGAGCTGATTCTCTCCTAATACTTAACATAGTTTTATGCGTCGCCGTATGGTTTTTCAGCAGACACGTAATTTATCGAATTGTAATTGCGTCGACTTCTAAGGTATGCGGCTGAAATACTGGTAATTCCCTTGCAGCCGATTTCACTGTAGTGTATATGATTCACCGGCTATGATTCGCTCGTCATGAATCGCTCATCATGATCAGACAGCTGTGAATAAAATTCACCCATAAACGGAGTGCACAGAGTAAATGCTGACTTCCTGAAATAGTCCATCGCATGGATACCGCCAAAAATAAAACTAAAGGCAATACCCATGCCTAATGTTTGGTATTTTATTTTGTTTACGTATCAGAAAACAAAAGAATGGGAATATGTACCCTTAGGCTGCTCAACGTTTTGTTCTCAAACATTGCTAACAACAGAATAGAATCGACAATTTGTATTTGTGACAATTAATGTAATAGGATGAGGACGCCACGCTAAACACTTTACGAAGGAACATTGTATTTTAGACTCTACCGCTGACCAGCAGGGCTTTGCTTGAACTGGTGGCCTGGACTTCGAAAGACGTAAGAACGGTGAAAGAATTGCGGTAAAATGCCTCGCTTAATGTGATTGACTGTAAAAGTATTAATCAGAAAACCGTTTTATCTTCTTTTGGAGTGAATGATGACATGTGACGGAGAAATATGCGGTAAATCCAGAGCAGAATTGTGCGTGGACGAACAAAGTTTCCGACGATGGCTTGCTTCGGTGACCTTCCGGGTACTGCAAAAGCTGTTGTTATATTTGCACTGTGATGGGTTAATGGACCTCTACTAAAAATAAACAGCATGATCAGCCACAAAAGATGATTTCGACATCCAAATTTTGTGCAGAAAATGTATGCTGTGTAGAAAGGACGGACACGTTCTTCGCAAGTTGAGAACTGCAGAAAACAGTAAAGTAAGCTTAATTTGGATTGAGATTGTTAAAAAAATAACAGCTATCAACAGTAGATTTGACCAGACATTGATAGAGTACATGCTATTCTTTAAGCCTGAAGACCGATTGAGTTTTCTTAAAGGATTTCTGTCGAATGAACGTAATGTTAATTTCACCAAAGTTTACAACAAATGATTTTTGAAGGTTTTTCCTCGGTGAACCAAAGTCCAAAATTAATCCGCCCCGCAGAGATTTTTATAAATTTAGTAACTAGAGTATCTATTTAAACTAGCCACGTAGTTTGAGTTTTAGAATCGGCGTACTTTTGGAAAAATTCAAGAAAAGGTATTGCTAGTTTTACTCGTCAACTAAAATGGCTGAAACACCATCAACTTGTTTGACCGTTAAGTTCATGTACAGTTGATGTAACAAAATGCCACATGCATAAATGTAAACTAGAATAAAGGTTTTACATCTGGTGAAAGTCTTGATTTGTAGAGTATTAATGGGCTGGAGAAACGATGTCTTACATTTTGCACTTTTTAAGGAAGTTTCTAAGGTTTAGTGGCACCAACAAATATCCAGTGTTACCATGGCAACAAAGAAGTAACGACCTTAACAAAGGTCATTTTTGAACATCCCCCCTGAAGACCTACCTGCATGCAAAATATGAAGGGGGGTCAAAAATTTTCATTTCCCACTTTTCTCGATTCTTACAGAGAACTGCTCTTAAACACTCTATATCTATCAGGTTATACCAAGTATAACCCTCTCCGTCCCTTTTCAAGGAACACTGTTCCACAGAAGTAGCGACATTTCCTTTACCTAGTTTCTGTGTTGTATTACCAAATACCACCATACAAACGCGAAACTGGATAGGAACATTCTATAGAGCGACACAAAACAAATGGTTTTGGGATAATTTGAATAATTACAAGGATGGAAGTTATTATTTTTTGGAAAATTGAGTTAATTTTTAGCCGTTATTTTCTCTTTATATGTAGTCCGATAATTTCTTTGGTTGATTTCTCGTGCCTAGTTTTTCTTCCTAACCATTTAGAGATAAGAAAGGAAGCTTAAGCAAGCTCCTGGTCATACTCGATTTAATTTTCCATATCATCACTAATTATCTACGAAAATAGTTTTATCATGAGATAAATAAGTTTATTTCAGTGTCAAACAATCTAGCGCACCATACCAAATGGTGCTTATTACATAGGCTTGAAGTAAATGTTCAAAGAATGAAAAGCATGTACACAGGCTATAAAAATCCGGCTCGAAAATACATAGACTGAACTAGTTATTATTCTTGTGTAGCGGTAACAATAATTTACTAGTTGTCGCATAACGGGCAGTTCTGATCTAAAGACTGCTTGATTCCTCTTTCTAATTTCAGAACTTCTAAACACCAATAGGTTTGTAGATTTAGTCGTAAATACGTCTTCATTTAGACCACAATAACCGTAGCTGATATGGATGATAAATTGGCGCTCAAAAACTCTTATGTAAACGATTGTTCGTCAGGCAAGTTCCAAAACGCCGATTAATAAACAACGGTTAAAATGCGTTCAGCAAAATTTTCTCGATAGAAAGGTATTGCAAACTCAAACTCGGGTTGAAATTATAATAACAATAAGCAAAGAAAATTGCACGGAGAACAAGTCCAAAGTTTTTGTTGCTTTTCGCGTGATTTTCAATACTTATTGTCATATAATTTCAACCCGTGAGGTATGTTTGAGTCTTTGATGTCACTTTCTCCCATTCGCAACCAAGCCTTGGAACAAGGTTGATTAATGGCGGCCGTAAATTCTCGGATATAAATGTTAAAATAAAATGCCTTCTGATGTTCGTAATGAATTGAAATTTGGCAAGATGAGTAAGAAAGTTTAATTGGACACGAAAATGTAAAAAAATTAAAATTAAAATTTTGATCACAGGGGCACTTTAAAATAGGTTCACAAGTGTATTCTCTTTCATAACCAAACAGGGAACTTGATCACAGGGGCAATTTAAAATAGGTTCACAAGTGTATTCTCTTTCATAACCAAAATAGGTTTAAAATAGGTTTTAAAATAATTGGCTTTAAAATAGGTTCACAAGTGTGTTCTCTTTCAGAACTTTAAGGAAAAACCGTTCAAGGCGTTTGCAATCAGGTGTCCAATCTGGAGAGCATTAATGAAAATCGCCCATTACAAACAAATTAAAAAAGTGGCTCAACATCCATACTGTTGACACCATGCAGTCGCTGTAAATATCTATATGAGTTATACACAAATGTGAAAGAGGCGCTTTAGGACAGACAGATCCCGAGTAGAACATGCATGTCATCGATTATATAGCATAAAAAAAAAACATTACACTGGAAGATTTAGTTGTACAGTGTAAATACGTCTTCGTTTATACCACAATAATCGTAGCTGATATGGAAGCTAAATTGGCGCTAAAAAACTCTAATGTAAACGACTGTAAGTCAGGTAAGTTCCAAAACGCCGATTAATAAACACCGTTTACAATTTTCTCGATAGAAAGGTATCACATAGCATGACGGGTATATTTACAGTTCATTCTGAATAATATTATCGATAAAAATATGTTCACAAGTGTCTAGTGTATTCTCCTTCAAAACCAAACAGGGAACGTTAAGGGAAAACCGTTCAACGAGTTTGCAATTGTATCCAATCTGGAGACTATTGGCAAAAACATTTGTTTTCGTTGGCAAAAACACTGTATTTTAGTGCGGACGAAAAGCAAAAACATATTAAAGAACTTCGAGCTCATAAATTCAGGAGATAATATTATATTTTATGTAAGATTTTATCTATTTTCTCTCTCTTTATCGTTTAGCTAAGTGAAAGAAACCGTATGACAGTACATCAACAACTTCTGGTCCAATTTCCCTCTTGGTTGCCACCGAACTAACGACGTCATGTTCCGTCGATGCTATTACCGAACTTCCGCTTGTGGCTTTTTTCAATAACATGCACGTCTTTAGTAAATATGAAACATAATAACATGCCTGCCCGGAATATTACGCGGCGTTTTAAACTCTAACTTTATCTTTAAAACAGCTTTCCGATTTAGATCTAAATCAGAACTGCCCGTGATGCGACAACTAGTAAAATATTGTTACCACTACACAAAAATAATAACTATTTTTCATAGCATGTGTACAGGCGTTTCATTCTTTGAACATTTACTTCATGCATATCTAATAAACGCCATTTGGTACGCAGTTTGACACTGAAATAAAGTTATCGTTTAGCTAAGTGAACTGAAGAAACCGTATGACTTGATATTGGCTGCGGCCGCACTTGGTCAGTTAACTGGATTATTTTTGTAGTAACCCGGTTAAAATAATTCGGTGAAAAGGTGTTTGTAATAAAATAACCGAGTTTATTTTTCTGAGCGGCCGCACTTCAGAATGTTGAACTTTGAACGTGAGAGATCATGTTGTCATTTGCTAGCGAGAGCTGCACAAAACGATGCGATTAATGAGCGAGAACAATGCCTCTGCACGTGCATTTTACATATTGTTATTCCCTGCAAAACAACATCGTCAAATGATCAAATCATAGGTTTTGTGGAGAACATAAACACACGACGGTTTTCCTTTCTCTATTTGAAATTGAAAGTCGTCCCTACGAAGGTCTACGAATTCAACAGAAAGCCAAAAATTACCGCGTAAGCGAAGATGATTGACAGATCGGCAAAGTTAGCCCGCACTAAACTACCTAAGCGAGGTGGTTTAAATAAACCTAACCCGGTTAAAAAAATCGATATTGTTCTTTAATTAATTTCCATGGGAACCGCTAACACGGTTAAAATTCGGTGAACGCCAAAAATACGCGGCCACATCAGGAATTTTGTTAAACCAGTTAATTTTAATTAATTAATTGCAAATAACCGGGTTACCTACTCTAGGGCGGCGGCGCAGCCAATGGCAAACGATAAAATGATCTCTCACGTTCAAAGTTCAACCTTCTGAAGTGCGGCCGCTCAGAAAAATAAACTCGGTTATTTCACTTTTCACCGAGTTATTTTAACGGGGTTATTTAAACCGGGTTATTAAAAAATAACCCAGTTAACTCACCAAGTGCGGCCGTAGCCAATATGACTTTAATAATTTTAAGCGCTCTAAATTGTTAAACGAAACACATCAACGACTTCTGGTCCAATTTCCGCGTTGCTTGCCACCGTGGTTAATAAGTCGTGTTCCGTCGATGCTATTACTGAACGTCCGCTTGTAACTTTTTTCATAAACATGCATGTTTTAGTAAACAACATGCTTGCCCAGAATATTGCGCGGTGTATTCAACTCTGACTTTATTTTTAAATGACAGCTTTCCGATTTGAAATATTTCAGGTTAAGAAAAAAAGAAAGCTTTTCTAGAGAGTTTTTTTGACAGTAGCTATTAATTGTTCAGTTATAAGGCTGGTTCACGAAGCCACGCTGTTCATTTCTTGAAAGTAACAAAGGAATATATGGCACCATTGCAACGTATAATAGCAACTAAAACGTACGAATATTTCTTCTTTTTTAATTGGGTTAGCAACTAATATTCAATCCTCCGATTAAGATATATGTTAAAACGCACATAAAATATTTCTTTTTTTTTTTGGAAAACGTGAACCTATCTTTATACAACTAATGGATGTTGCTAATTAAACATTTATCAAAACCGGTACACGGAGTAACCGCAAGACGAACGGGATATGACATGTTATTAGGCTACGAACAATCTGTAATTCGATTTGTCATCTCAGGTTATGGTTTCTTTCCGAACTTCATGAGCAGAAAAAATATTTTTTTGTTCTTGCAAGATATGTTTTGATTGTAACTAACGAAACAAATTGACGATGGCGCAATATCCATTGAAATGATGTTATGTAAAAAAACTAAAGAATGCCGTTGTGGTTCTTAGCAAATTTGTTTTCCTTTAGTAATTAATTATTAAGCAACACACTCTTTTGAATTTAACACCCTCACCTCTGCAGTGCTGATAATTGTAGGTCGATAAAGTCGATAAAAGCACCCTCGATTGGCTGTGACATAATTATTAAATATTACAGTTCCAAATATACCAAAATATTATTTGTGTTAATTTTTTATATGTAATTTTTTTGGATATTTTAACCAATAGAAGTTCGCTGATAACTATTCGCCGAGAGAGTTCCCGAATAAGTCATTCATTAGTGATAGGATTATTTAGTTGACGTTCTTAAATGAGCTGCTGAATCGAAATTTCGGGTGTAGGTTTGTAGCTAACCTCTTAAAGACTTTGTCCTTTTTTTTTTCTCTTAAAAGTTCGAAGTTCCGATCCATTCTCAGTTGTCAATCAACCACTAAAGCATTACCTACTGAAAACAAACTGTATGGACTTCTGTTTCTTTCACTCTTCTTCTTTCTTCATATTGTAATAGACAGCTTTTTGTTTTCCCACTGGGATTACAAAATTTTAAAAGACTAGTTGAAGTAAAATGACGCCATCGTGAAAATCGCCTATTACAAACATAAAGGGCTCAAAATCCATACTGTTGGCACGATACATATCTATATGAGTTATACACAAATGTGAAAGAGGCGCTTGAGGCTCAAATCGTCGACAGGTCCCGAATAGAACATGCATGTCATCGATTATATAGGATAAAAAACAAGAGGCCAGAGCCCAAATGAATGCTTGCCACAGATGTTGTCTCTTTTCTTAATTTCCTCTATAGTATTAGCATTTCACGCTTAAGCACCACTCGGCGTGAAAACGCCTGGTGGGGCTGATGTGGATGATAATGACGATCAATGTACTATAGCTTACCTAATCGCTATCGAAGAAAGACCTTTTAGAGGCAGGATTCAGGGGCTCGTTCACAGGAACGTGAGTGAAACGACTTTGCGGGTGCACTTGAACACTCTACAGCTAGAGCAATCGTAAACATATATTAGCTCGTGTGTCACAAATGAAGATATACCTTTTGATAATCGACTTCCTTTCGACACGCCCCATCTTTAAATATAAATGAAGCGTAGGTGATACTATTGAATTATTTATTCGTTTATTCCCATAACTACCCGTGTTGAAAACAAACAAAACTGCAAGAAGAATTTGTTTAGGCACAATATCGAAATCGCCATTAAGGGGTACGATTTTGGACATTGTTGGGATTCCGTTATCGACCTCGGTAAACAATCGTGTATTTCCATTACTCTTCGGCACAACTTTGTAATTCCCAAAAGACAACCTAAAGCTGTATAGGGAGAGACCGGCCAGCCGTATATAAGCCTTACTTGATTCAGGAACAACTGAATGATGCGAATCAAAAACAATTTTCGGCTAGATTTCAGAATATCCCGCCACTTATTTGCATCTCATTGAATAAGAATGGATTCTTTTGTTTTCATATGGCTAGTTCTAACAAACATTTAGGGATATGTAAATAAGTGGCGGGGTATTCTGAAATTGCTCCCCGCGTGAGACCATTAATTGAAAGAGGCGATTATTAATAGGCCACTTCGACAAATACCATAATACTCCTTAAAGTGCAGGTTTGGTACTTGATGTAAGCCTGATTTTTCCAATTTCTCTTGTTTTCAACACGAACTGCACGTGCTATTCTTCAACTTCTTGGCAATTTGTATACGGTGCACATTTGTATACGAACGCACAATAGGCCACTCCGAAAAATACCATAATAATCTTTTATTTGCCTTCTCAGCCTCACCGAGGTGTAATTATTAAGTCTCCTTTGTTAGAATGGCACAATGTATTCAGAGTACATGTGGGAACGCTGGGATGTAGCATTGTGTGTTCGTATACAAATGTGCACCGTATGCAAACTGCCAAGAAGTTATAGCATAGCACGTGCAGTTCGAGGAAAAATCAGGAAATTGGAAATTGGGAAAAAAATTGGAAATCGGAAAAATCAGGCTAACATCAAGCACCACCCAAACCTGCACTTTTAAGAGTATTACGATATTTTTCATTGTTTCTGGAGTAGGGAATGCTACGTCCTAGCATTTCTACATGTTCTCTGAATAGACAAATTCGGCTAACGCATTGTTGACCCAATTCAAACCTTTTGGGATTAGAACTCTTTGTTCGTCATATTTCCATATCAATGAAACATTAACATGGAAATTATATTGAATTAGAGGAAAACAAAACAAACCGCTCCGGTGTGATACGCTTTTTTGGAATATTTTTGTTTTTATGTTATTTTGCACGGGCTAATTTTTGTTTTTGACTGTAGTGCGCCAAGGCCCTTAGCCGAATTTGTCTATTTCATTGTAAAACACGAATAAAACAAGTGACACACCCAAACACCAACCCCGCGGTCTGGCCAGTGCCTTACGTATGCACACAGCCATATCACCCTGGCAGTGGCAGCTGATGAGTCCTAACAAGGACGAAACAGCTGTCCATGGCTGCAACTGCTCGGGTGATATGGCTGTGCGCATGCGTAAGGTACTGGCCAGACCGCGGGGTTTGGTGTTTGAGTGTGTCACTTGCTTTTTTTCGTGTTTCTATTTCGTTGTGCCATTCTAACAAAGGAGACTTGAATAATTACACCCCGGTGAGGCTGAGCCTGCACATAAAAGATTATTAGGGTATTTTTCGAAGTGGCCTATCGGGCTGGCTTGGTGCCAAGCCTGCCCGATTGATAAATTACTAGACGCCTAACTGCGTGTACCCAGTCAGTCGTTGTGCTGAGAAGCATTATATTGCAATTTATTTAGCTAAATGTTTTGCATTTGAAGTCATACGAAATTCAATCGAATCGATGTGCTTGCGGAAGTGTACTACAGGTCTGCCATTTGCAAGCTATTCTACCTTTGATTGCATTTCTTGGAAACGATTGATAGCTTACCCGTTAAGAAACTGCTCAACGTCTTTTAGTGTGGGTCTACCGCGAACGGTGTGTTCGTCTGTATGTGATTTCTGCGCCCTAGAAATCATGGAATCCGTGCTAACTTTCAACGACGACAACTTCTGTAAATGCTTACCATGTGCGCAGCTGCCCTACTCTACGCATGCGCAGGTCTGACTGGGACTTGACGCATGCGCTTTTTGTGACTGAACGAGGAAAAAAAGCCGAAATTTTAACCCAGGTCTCACTGCCTGGGTTACAAGCAGTGTCTGGGTCACTTTTTGACGCCTGTTCTAGAAAGTTCTATAAAATTATGTTTTAAGGACGTTCGCGCGAAAATCTTCTAACATTGATTTTTTTATAAAACTTTTGCTACAGCTAGGTTATGAGTTACTCGTGTCAGAAATGCAAAAAAATGAGGGGGTCACCGACTTCGTTTCTGAGATAAGTTATCTGAAAGACGACCCTAATTTTGAAAAATTGGTCTTCCTTACGGGATATGATACCAATGTCTGTTAGTCTAAAAATATTGCAAATGAATCTCTAAAATGCAAATTTCTTTCCCCAATTTTGTGCGAGTAGGTCTGTTCAGCGAATTCATTCAACTGGTAACGTTCCTTGAAGTAAATTTTATCTTTAAACGACAGCATTTGCAAACTCTGACAGCCGCAAGTTGGCAGGATTCGATGACGCGCGGGTAGAAAAATGGAAAAAATTTAAACTTCCTACATTGATTTTTTGTTCATTTTTTTCAGAATATGTCGAGAATTAGCAAAGAAAATTATCTATGAAAAAAAATTGGGAGTCACCGACCATCCAAGCGAGTTAAATCTAAGCAAAGTTAACGCAACGGCTATCAGCCCTTTATGTGCTTAGATTTCTTCTCTTGCGCGCGCGCTCATGCATGACGTAGCATGGCGTTGCGACATGAATTGCGTGCGCAGTAAGGATGCGCATAAACAATTAGCGCGAACGTCCTTAAGTGTTCTTAATTCCACGTTTCACACCATGAAGTCGAGTTTTGTTTGTTACACAGATTTGTTTCTCCGCATTCAGAATTTTCACAGGACTGAGAGTGGTAGATAAATTGATCAAAAGGTTGTTTGTGTAAAGTGTATCAAAAGGTTGTTGTTGTAAAGTGTATTTGTTTATAGTAACCCGAGGGAGTCGTGTAACAATTTTTGAATTGAAAATGAGAACAAAAAACCGTAGTATGGCTATAATATACAATTTTACAGTTGTGTGTTTGGTGACCTGGCCTGTGAATGGAAGCGAGGCTGGAGATGACCTTATTATGATACAGAATTTAGTGCTTTTCATATGTAAATTTAGCGAGTTAGCATGAGAAAAATTAACATTAACATATGAAAAGCACTAAGGTCTGTATCAAAACAAGGTTTCCTCCAGCCGCGCTTCCATTCAAAGGCCAGGTCAACAAACACACAACTGTAAAATGGTCTATTGCGTCTGTTGTTTGTTTATTGAATATTTGGGAGGTTGATTAGTTAAATTTTTGTGCAATGTGCTATTTTGCTGGGTGAAAGAATAGTCGAAGATTTCGTTGAAGAGTGTAAAAGTGTCGTAGATTCTGTAGGGTGAAGGATGGAAGCCCACATCGAAGTGAACGGGTTATCGGTAACGGGGGTAGATATACATGTACAAATGAGCACTCACTCACTCACTTCATCAGCTGTAAACTTTTTGTCACGTAATGTTTTAAATTAGTTTTGTTTCGAATGCGTTGTGTAACAAGCTAGCACAACGTCAAATTCCAGCGATAGACACTTGTGTCTACTTATTGCCTTATGCATTTTAGCGAGTATGTCAATAAACTCATATAGTTTTGTATAAATTTATATACGAAACACTTGGAGAACAATTTATGTATGTAAAGAAATACTTGTGAGCAATATTAAAAGATCTGGTAAGATTGAAAATGCAAATAAAAATGACATGAAACATGGAAACAGAAATGAACCAAAAAATTCTAGCGTAACTGTTCCACACAGAAAAAAAGGTCAAGTGGCATTTATTGAGATAACCTACAATGCATTTGTTGAAGATGTGATGGCTTAAGTATTAAAAACTAACATATTTAATATAAACGTGTACCTGGGACTCTTTTAACGGAAACATGTTTTAGGTAGCATTACACAATCTTCTTCGACCCATGTTTGATCTGGTCTCACCTAGTGTTTACTCTTAAAGAAGAACTTTACGAGTAGTGAAATCGGGCTTTATAAGTACATCAGAAATTAAGGATTCGAAGTATAGCTAGTTGTGTAACTACTTCACAATCGAAGATTCATCACAATGTAGTATCCATTGTGTATTCATTTATCATCTTTTTTTTTTCAAAATAAGATTTTGTCTAGCATTGAGCATGAGGAGAAGGCCAACTGTAGGAAGCAAGATAGAAAACTAACAGCAATCTCAATTATTTTGCTCAAGACTGCTGAGATTTGACTCTTAGCATAAGTGAACTAATTAAATAGTAAAGATCACAAATCACGTTGTTGAACAACTGAGTAGAACAGTAACACTAGACATTCCGTCCGTAGTGTAATAGAAGGCCTTTACAGATAGCTGTGAAAAGTGAGAAACGGCGGGAAAATTTTATCACGTGGTAAAATGTACCTTCTACAGTTTCGTACATGCAATCTATACTCCTCGTAATAAGTTATTCAAGAGTAAGCACGAGGTGAGACCACACCGAACACGAGTCGAAGAAGATAGTGTATAATGCTACCTAAAACATGTTTCCGTTTAAAAACTAAGACTCGCAGGTACATGTTTAAAGGTCAAATGAACCAAAAATTTGAATTTTTTTCTTTATCCATTTAAAGCTATTTAAACGTTAAAGGAAACCATAATAAGGCATACTTACGCAACAATTTGCCTTCCTGAGCCTTTAAGTAAGTCACATAGCTAAAAGTACGAAGATTTCCGAAGACTTCACGAAAACGTTTCTGATATGGTCGCGCACTTCAAGTGGTAGGATTGGTAAGGATAACGACGTCACTATTGGCGAGCCAACCGTGTTCTCAGTGTCCTCTCTTCTGGCGAACACTGAGTATTCTAACTTGCGTGTAAGAATTTCACTGTTTTCGTATTAAAAATGGACAATTGTTGCTGCATAATTTTGCATAAACTATTGTTTGCAAATGCTCTTGGGAGGACTGCATATTCCCAAAAGCATTTCAATGCAAAACAATAGTTTATGCAAAATTTGAGGTGCAAACGAAGTGTATTATGGGCAATTGGAAAATAGAGAATTACTTCACGTTGCAACCCCCCTTGATCCTGATGGTCGCTTACGTGCCCATATTGTCACTATCAAAATTGCTTCGGCAACCTCTATATATTTTCTGGATCCGCCCCTGTGGAGTGAGCCAAGATAAATCCCAAATGATTTTGGTTCGCAAAAGATCCAGAAAAAAAAACACTGAGCTGCTCAATAGCTTTTATTTTCATTGGTTACATTTTGTGTTTCATCGAAAAAATATGAAAGCGAAAATTCAAAACAACTTAGCAGCATGCAAAATGGAGTACACTGTTATCATGCACTTTCTATCCTTTTTAATTTTTTTATGTTTGATTTTAAGTTTAGTTTTCACCTCTTTTTTGTTTTTAAATTATCTATTGTACATGAAATGTAAAACGAAGCCAGGTGCAGCCGTTAGGCTACTCACTAGGGAACGTAAGCAACGACGACGGCGACGCCAAGGAAAACGTCACTTGAAAAAAGGATTCACACTATTTTAAATTACTATGTACTTGTTCCAATCCGTTTAGTTTGTCTAATGTGACTGAATTATCCAGGAGCTGAATTTGAAGAGATGGCTTTCCAGTTCAAATGGAGAAAGCCAAATTAACCGTCGTGTGACGGTTTACGTTCTGCACAAAACCTATAATTTGATCATTTGACGTTGTTGTTTTGCAGGGAACGGCAAATAAATGTACCAAAATGTAAAACGCACGTGCAGAGGTATTGTTTTCGCTCATTAAACCTATTGTTTTGTGCCGTTCTCGCTGCCGTCGCTGGTTGCTTAAGCTCCCTGCTGTCGTTTGCAGCCGAACACATTCGGGCTTTTCAAATTCTAGTATTCCTTGAGTTACACCGTCCACAATGCCGGCCTTTCACGTGACTCTTGCAGACGCACTGCCCATTGGTCGCGTGACAGGTTTTGATCGATCCCAGAGTTCCATTGGTGTTGCAGTCACTTGACAGCTGTCGCAGTCATCACCCGCCAAGTTATCTTTACACACGCAGTGGCCATAAAAAGTTTGATGAGGTAGGGTTTCTTATTTCCGTTCCTTCTCGAAAGTTAGAATCTCCTTAGTAGCTTTTCGTTTGCCGTGAATGGGGACAATTGACGATTTCACTAACAGACTCAAAGGTTACAACTACCTTGTATATAGCATAATAGACAGTACCATTGGAAAATACTGCTTCACCCCTCTGTAAATCACTTTGTGGTGTAGGCTTCCGCGTTTACGAGAGGATTTCATACACAAACTCTAAAGTAAGAACCACCTTGTATATGTCACTCAACTATAATAGAGTCCTTATTTGTCTATAAATCCAAACTTTTTCAACGATGAAGCAATTCAGCGCGGAGAGTTCTGGCTCTCATCAATGATGGCCAAAGAGTAGCTTGATTCCCGCTGGGTTACAGGCATAGCCCAGAGGTCCGAGAATCATAACCACGCTCTGCTAAGGCGTTTACCTTCCTTTTCTTCACTTTATTTATTTAGAGTTAGTGTTGTGTGTTCTATATTTTGGGTCATTTTCGTTTTTTTTTTTTCAAAACATTCTCATTCGTTGGGAAATTTTCGCAGCAACTTTTAACACAACACTGTTTTCAGCTGTAATTTCTGCGGTTTGTCTTTTCTCTTCATCGTTAGCAGAGTAGCGCAGTGGAAGCGTGCTGGGCCCATAACCCAGAGGTCCGAGGATCAAAACGTCGCTCTATTAAGAAGTTTTTCTTTCTTTTTGCATTTTAGTTTTTAAGATTTTTGGTGGTGTTCTTTTTGTGACCGTTTTTATTTGTTTGTTTTTTTCCCAAATTATCTTTCGTTGCGAAATTTTCAAAACGAATCCAAATTGAGTACACCATTTTCACAACACCGTTGTAATTTCTGCTGTTAATATATATATTTTTTTCACCATCAGCAGAGTGACGTAGTGGAAGCGTGCTGGGCCCATAACCCAGAGGTCCGAGGATCAAAACCTCGCTCTGCTAAGTAGTTTTTCTTCCTTTCTTCTTTTTTGGAATCATTTTTAGCTGAGTGAAATTTGCGATCCTTGCAGTGTGCTATCAACTTGAGCAGTTAAAAAAGCAACCTGAAAAAATCAGGCCTTGCGATACCGGTGCATTGCTCTCTCCACTGACACTGAGCTACCAAGCCACATAGATAGATGGTCAATTGTGAGTTGTGAGCTGTAATACTTGCTGGAAGCGTGCTGGGCCCATAACCCAGAGGTCCGAGGATCAAAACGACTCGCTCTGCTAAATATTCTTTTTCGAATTTTTTTTTGTGTGTGTGGACGGTCAAGTTAGCAATTTGAGTTTCAAATTTACAATAGTTAACAGTCCTTTTTACTTCAACTCATATTTTTATTCTGATTAAAAACTAACGCTATTTTAGTTAGCTGTGAATGTTTAACCTTTTCATTTTCCATTCCAGTTTGACTGTTAGATTAACTTTAAAAGATTTATGACCTTTTTCTTTTGAACATGAAGAAAATTGTTGAAATCATTCAAACGGGCCTTTGTGTCTTTGTTGTCAATAAAACATTTTTTTACAAAACCGACCAGTTTCTAGGCAACGTTTACGGTCTCTTCGTTCAAATAATGCATATGTATGTATGGAATCGCACCCGCTTTCTTAATTTTTTTATTTTTTTTTCTATTAGTGCTAATACCGAAGTAGTCGTGGCCGAGTGGTTAAGGCGATGGACTAGAAATCCATTGGGGTCTCCCCGCGCAGGTTCGAATCCTGCCGACTACGTTGTTATTTTTCTTTTAGTAGTTTATACGTATGATATAATGGTTACGGTGCGACACACTGCAATAGAATCCTCGGAACGAGGCAAAGGAAGCGTGTAAAAATTCCAAAAGTTTTTCCCGGGTTCATACATTTTTACCGAAAAAAAAACGGTGTTGTTTTATACATTAAGATATGGGCTACAAGTTTTGAAAGGTTAAACAGCTAGGACAGATTGGCCGTTTTTACACTAGAGGCGCATTATCCGTCCATGTTATACGTCTAGTGTGAAGACGGGACTAACAACAAGACGAACTGCGGAAGACGAACAAAGCGCGCGGCCATTAATAAAAAGGAATGAGTACTAGAATTTTTTGGCGGTAAAATTCAAGATGTCGACCGTGTCAGTTTTTACCGTCGTTCGTCCGTTGCCCATCTTTATACAAAAAGACGCATTATGCGTCTAGACGAACTATCTTTCGTTATGCAGTGAACGACGTACTACGAAAGATACTTCGTCTAGACGCATAATGCGTCTTGTGCCCGTCTTTATACTTAAGACGCATAACCAGACGAACTACAAATGTTTGCCTAAATTCGTCCAGACGGATAATGCGTTTCTAGAATAAAAACGGCCATTGTAATATCTGCTGTTTAGCTTTTCTTTTCATCGTCAGCAGAGTGGCGCAGTGGAAGCGTGCTGGGCCCATAACCCAGAGGTCCGAGGATCAAAACCTCGCTCTGCTAAGAAGTTTTCCTTTCTTTTTGTATTTTTGTTGGTTTGAGTGTTTATTGTTTGTTTTTGTTTTTTTATTGAAATTTTCGCAGCGGATCCGAAAGAAAGCCATTGTCACAATATCTGCTGTTTATCTGTTCTTTGTTTGCACGACAGCAGAGTGATAGACTGAACACTCGGTTGCTTATTTTATTTTGAAGGAAGAGAAACAAGATGCACCAACTGAAGGAAAATATTGCTCAATTGCTTTTATTTTAACGTTTAGGTTCCTCTAAAAAGAAATCGGTGCAAAAATATCCAAAACTAACAAAACTAATTACACTGATGAAGAGACAGTAGTCTCGAAAGTGTGATATTGTGATATTTTCAAATATTTTGAGCGCATAAACACCTCCTATTTTTTTATTTCCATTGCTATATATGTGCTATACATTCTCTCTCAACTATTGTGAATAACGATAGTGAATTTATAAATTTAAAGATCCCCCCCAAAATAAATAAAATGCAATTATTTCACATTTCCTCCTCCCTTTCAGAAACAAATGAATTTCAGGTGAATTGCAAAAAGATTATATTTTTGAATTGGAAAAATTTGTTTGCAGATTTCTTGGGTTAAAGAAATTTAAATGTGATTTGACTAACAGTTGCAATAATTCTACATGAGGATATGAGAGCCTTTGTTCATCTGAAAAGCAAAGAAATTCATTTGAATTGCAAATAAAAATGTTCATTAATATTCTTTTTTTTTTTCTCACTTTTACCGCGAGAAAAATATGGCGAACGATGCTGAAACCTAAACGCCATTCTGTAGTTGTCTCGGGCAAAGAAACCTTCATGTCCCCATAGTTAGAAATGAGAACCGTCCATTATTTCCACAATGGTGCAAGGCATTACATGCAGGACGCGGCTCAAAGTACTAAGGAAACGGTTCATGGTTCGAAACACGTGGACATTCTAAGCATCGAACTTTCATTTTCATGGAAGCATCTTTTTAGAAGAGGTAAGCAAGTGTTTCCGTAACAAACTTTATGCTAGATGTTCTATTACAATAATGTGCATTTGCACATCGAAAGAGGTATTTCGCAAAATCAGTTTCGGCGTTCATGTTGTGGTGCAATTTTGTCCTTGGTGCAAATTTTATTTTCCTTTGATTTTGGATATGGAAATGTATGATAATGAGTTTTGAACAAAGGAAACTAAAATTTGTACCAAGGACAAAATTGCACCACAACATCTACAAAAGGAACGATTAATATGTCATTGCCGAACGGCATAAGATAACGTTTATAAATAATATTGTTTGGAATAAACTTCCCTGAAGCAGCTCTTTCAATGACGGCAAATATATAATTGCAAACCAGCAAACTGGACGGAGCTTTTGTTTCTTGGCAAGGGTTGGATTATATTTGGATCAGATCGTTTGCTTTGCAATGGACACTTTTATTCCCAAAGTTAAACCTTTCGTTCTTAATTCTTAGTCGTGCAATGCGCATTTTAAGTCTAGACTGTCAGTGTGGATATACATGATAACACATTTTGGCAAAGCTGAGCGGTCTAGTCACAGAATAAAAATATGTAAAATGATGATAATGATGATGATGATTATAATAATTGATAATAATAACAAAAAAGTTGTTATAAAATCATACATACTATGTTAAAATACTATACTATGTTATACTATGTTAAAAAATATGTAAACAGCTAATCTCGTACCCAGAGTACAGTACAAGCACGAGTGAGATCTGGATACGAGATTAGTGAACAGCATATCGGATCTGAGAATACCTACGGTCCCAAATAAAACTAAAAGTGAGTAAGTGGCAAAGGAGCGCGAACGAAAATGCTGCTGGTGTACGTAGAATCTATAGAAGATGTAATCAGCCAAAAATGTGAATACAAATAAAATGAGCAAGGCTGATACTACGTAGAACACTAAACGCGACAACGACATGATAGAGCCCAAACTGAAAGACAAAATGCAACCGTGGACAGCTGTTTCGACCTGGTTGGTTCTCGTCAGTGCCCTTTTATTCCTATTCCGAGATATGGCCAACAGAACGCAGCCTTACTTTTACTAAGAACTCAAAGTTAGGGACGACTTTATTTTGACTGTATTCCAACGGTGTCTATATATAATATATGCTTGAACATCACAGACGATTATTGGGAGTGAGGGGTAGTGACCAATAGGGAACATGAATAAAGGTCTTAACATGCATGTTATAAATGTAAGTCATTGTTTTGTCATTCCAGTATGTAACTGTTCTATTGTTCTTCCTTTTAATAGGCTTGACATAACCACACCATGTCCAAAGTGAGATGCCTATCTTCTGCCTGTTGGCTTGGACACGGACATCAGGATACTGCTCTTCGTCATACGTCAGGTTAGTGTTACAGTTTGTAGCTTTTATAGGTATGAGTAATTCCTACTCTTTTAAATGTTTTTCTGAGAAATCAGAAGAGACCAGTCAGACATCCTGCCATTTGATTTATACTTATCATAGTTATATAATTAAAAAAGCCTTTTGCCCCTCTAGTTATCTTAAGCCATTCGTAGTCTGGATGAAACTTGTCCCTGTTATGTGTGTGGTCTTCAGGCGATGTTTCATATCCAGGTGATTTTGAGTTAAGGTGGACGCATTTGTTTGGAAGGTGTTGATGTAAATTCCTTAGACCTTTCAAACTTCCCCTAACTTAGCGTTCTTTGTGAAACGTAAGGTGCGTTCGATTGGTACATATTCCGAAATAGCAAAACACAGAATAATCGCAACAATTTCCTTAAAGGGGCTATGTTGCAAGGTGAGTCAGCGCAATGAGTTCCTGTCATGTGACGTCACCTTACGTCACACATGTCAAATTTCTATTGTTCCCTCCCGGATCGCGGCAAGTTTTATCGCGCTTGCACTCGTGTCGAACCACGCGAGGTAAACAAACACACGATCGATTTCGCTTTTAAATTCCTCCCCAACTTCCACCACTACTGGAAGACATCGAATTTTTCGAAGGTACGACTAACAAATCGCAGAAATAATTTAACAAAAATCTAGCCAAGTAAATACTCTAACTAATTTGTAAACTTGAGATCTATCCTTCCACGCAATACGAAGGGATGGAACGGATTGCAGCGAATTCGACAGTAATGGCCGCCAACTTGATAAAAAGCCACCGGACGTTTTTCAAGTTGTTAGTACCCAGTACCCACCCGCCATCCTCGCGTCATAGCCCCTTTAAATCGGGAACTTAGAGACACTAAAATACGGAATATAACTTGTTAGAGATGCATGCCGCCATGAGCACAGCGACCAAACGTGACATGCGTGCGCGGCTCCCGCCAAAATTACATGAAACTCATAACTCAGGGTCGTTTCTGAAAACTTTTTTGCATCGAGTATCTGTTCTTATATCTGTTCGAGTAGCTTCGTAAACACTTAAGGAAATGGAAACCGAAAGTGACGTTGATGATTATTGTTTAACCGTTGTAGGGTCTCCATGATATGTACGATTTGGGTTATTTTAACGTGTGACAACCTTGCGTGTTATTGCGGGGATCGCGCGTGGGCGTTGAGAAATTATCATCATCATCATCATCTTTATCATTATCATTAATAATTATAATAATAATTATCATTATCATTGTCATTATCATCATCATCATCATTATCGTTATCATCATCTTTATCATTATCATTATCAATATCATTATCATTATTAGTTCAGAAATGGTTTTTAATGCATATGTTGTAGTTCAAACTTATCCTTGGTTCAAATTTTATTTTCCTTTGTTTAAAACTCATTATCATACATTACCATAGCCAAAAACAAAGGAAAATAAAATTTGAACCAATGATAAATTTGAACTACAACACATTTTAGTAAATTGATTACTTGACTCATCATTTTAATGAGACACAAATCCCGGAAACACCATTAAGTCATTTAGTTATGCCGGATCATCAAACCTGAATGTCTTATATGGACTTGAACAAGAATTTGTAATACATCTGTGAACGAAGTTCCTGATCATTTGGTCGCAGTAACAAGGGGAGGACGTCTCTTGGAATCCAAATTACCGAAGCAATCAGAGAGCAGCTAAACAGATACAAACATCAGTAGAAATGGTGTAGCTGTGAAATTAGCTATGCTTCTCATGTGTCACCTGCTGCTCTTCCGGGATAAAAACGATCAAAAATCCAGTCAAGGTTTGAATGTCACCATCAAGCGGAAAAATAATAGTTTTGTTTGTTTGTGAGAGTGTTTTGGGACTGTTGCATGTTTTTTTATAGAAAAAGATGAATAAATAGGAACTATACTAATTGAATTCATTCAACTGCGTGTTCTGAAAAACGCTAGTTTGTATTTCCGTGCTTCCTTTGCCCGTTTTAAAAAAAAGGTTGATGCAATCAAAAACTTATACTGCCGTTTCATATATAATGTAGTGTCCGCAAGAGTGGCGCAATCTGTAATAAAAACAGCAGAAATCGTACATATTATTGGATTGCATGGACCATACGCTAACGGATCTCTATCTCTACTGATGACAGCTTTAGTTTTTTTATTTATTATTAATTATTGTATTTTTTATTATTATGTATTTAGTTATTTAGTATTTT
Source organism: Dendrophyllia cribrosa (assembly GCA_024195265.1). Classification (NCBI taxonomy): domain Eukaryota; kingdom Metazoa; phylum Cnidaria; class Anthozoa; order Scleractinia; family Dendrophylliidae; genus Dendrophyllia; species Dendrophyllia cribrosa. Next base: position 37,393,034 of record JAJLRJ010000005.1, on the reverse strand, counting down.
TTATTATTAATTGTTGTATTAGTTAAGTAGGTCCACATCAGCTTTTTGGTTGCCAGTTTTTTGACCTACACATTAAATAAAGTAAAAGTATATATATGTTGTATTTCAATTTTATTCTTGGTTCAATTTTGATTTTCCTTTGTTTTATATTCATTATCATATATTAACATAGAAAATAACTAATGGAAAATCAAAATTGAACCAGGGATGAAATTGAACTACAACATATACATATACATAACACAAAGTTAGGAAATGGTTGAAATGTGCTAGGAATTAACACTTATACTCTAATCACACTTAAAAAGGGTAATAAAATACTTTGTAACTAATCTTTATTAACACACTACACAGCACAGCATAAGGGGTAGGCATCTCGTTTATTGATGCTACATGTTGATAGAGCGAACAATACAGCAGTGATTCTCCAAAGGTTCACAGATATGGAAAAGCTACAGTATATTCTGAACACCTAGTGACAAAACAAAATAATAATAAAGTCGACAAAGATGCCTTCGCGGAATCATTCTTTAGAGCAGTTTTCAATTGAGTGTCGAAAGTAATTACACAATTGCTTTGGTTTTGCATTGCTACGCTTTGTGAATGGCTAAAAAATCTCGCGCCACTTTCTCGACCAATCAGAAGTAAAACCAAAACCAATCGTGACTTGCTCGCACGCGTTTTCCCGCGCTTGGTGCCGCCAACATGTAATTGCTTCGAGCTCTGATTGGTTCATTGGATTGTTTACGACTGCTGTGATTGGTCAGAGTAATTACTTTGGTTTTGGTTTTACGACACTCAATTGAAAACTGCTCTAATAGAGCGGTATTCAATTAGGTATTGAGTGTCGGAAAGCCAAAACCAAAGTCATTACTCTGACTAATCACATCACTCGCAGACAATCCGATGAACCAATCAGAACTCAAAGCAAATACATGGTTAAAAAAGTGGTGCGAGTTTTTTCAGCCAAACACAAGCCGTAGCAATACAAAACCAAAGCAACTGCGAAATTACTTTCGATACTCAATTGAAAACCGGTCTGACCTAAAAACTTCTTAAATAATCTTACATATACCGCGCCTAAAATACTTGTATACGTAACACAATACATTCTTGGATATACTCGTATGTATTTAGAAAATATTTTGCCCCTCTGGAACGTTTGTTTAAAGTGCAAATATCTGGAAATTGAAAACAAAAAAAAATCAAACATCTTCCACGGAAATCTTCGGACCTCTTCGGACCTCTTCGCAGATTTTGTAAAGTGAGCGGAAACGTTCGTATAACCAGCTTCTTCCAATCTCCGGAGACTTGACTAAAATCTTGGGAAATCCATCATCGAAAAATAATTTACGCTCTTTTAAGTGTTATTTAATTATACGACAAAATAATTATACACTGGGCTGCTTAGAAATACGAAATTTCTCGTTTTCAAGTCAATATCTCACTTCTTCACTGCGATATCAAATTGATCACTCGAAAGCTCACTCTTTTATCTTAGATCTTCGTGCACCTATGTTTGATTGTCTGTCTCAGTTTCTAATTTAGGGGTGCAATCGTGTGTATTTTGTTATCGTATAAGTATCGATGATGCTAACAATCGGGAATGAATTTCAATAATATTACAAAAATTCATATTGGTTGTAGATCCTTATGATCTTTTGATTTTTCTGATTTCCTTACAGGACAATTTCTGCGGTACATCTATGGTAGATGTCTCTCTTCGAAGAATCGAAGAATGGTAGACGGAGGAAAAACAGAAGAACGATCTTAAACTAGAGGTAGGGAAAAGTTTTCGAATGAAAGCCAGGAGGTCTAAATGAGTGTGCTATTTTCTGAATTTACGGACACCTAAAACTCGTTTTGAACAGGAAATTTAAAAATCGATGTTTTTGGAGCATACACAACTAAGTGTATTTATTCACGTTAAATAAAGATTTTATCATTTATCAAACCTCTAAATTGACTGACAAGGCAATACATTTTCTTAAGAGGTGTTTACAATCGGAGTAAGTCACTTTTTAAATAAAATGCTTTCTTAAGTTATCAACACCACAGAACATTAAAGCTTTTTTTATTATTTATGGAATTGAATTTCGGTAGTGTTGCAGCTTCTCAGAAGAGCTGTCGAGATTGGATAAACCGAAAATCAGTTATATTGTTTCTTGTTGTATTGTATTGATCCAATTGGTTAGATCTTACGGAAGCTGCAACATCGCCCAGTCACTTATTATCTTTTGCTTTTCTGATTTTCTACAGGACGATGGCTGCTAGATGATGGTTAACAACTCGATTCCCCTCTGAGAAAGAATAAAGGTTCCCAAAGGACGCTCTAAACCAAGAACACGAGGTAGAGAAAACAAATTAACTTCAAAAGCTTTTTGCAATGAAAATTAGTTCGGAGATTTTCAGAAGGTCTGAATGGACTGGCCTTTACTCAGATGACGGATAGATTTAAGCAAAAAATCCTCACCAGCTAGTCACTGGGTGCAAAGAAATAAAAAAAATCAATTGATGTTGTGGTACTGAATCTATAAACATCGACTGACAAGGCGTCATGGAGGCTTCAACAAAATCGCACGAAGCTTTGATCAGTCAAAATTTATGTTTTCACTCCAACAAAATTGATTTGCGCGTTAAAAAAATGCGTTAATTACCGTCAAATTTGACTCCTCTTTGCCTTGTAAGCCAGCTTTTATACTCCGTTCAGACCATGTGACATTTTTTTTTCTGAAAATCGTTGGAAAGTGCTAAGACTTGTTTTCAATTTTTAAGGAATTTATTTCTGGGTGGAAATTGTGTTTACCTTAATCACTGATTTCCACAGTTTTCATGTTTAAGAGAGTGTATTAAGCAACGGGAAAATCGATCTTTTTTCAAAATTAAATATTTTATAAAGTGCTGTTATGTTAAATTTTTCGTCTATTTGTTTCCATGGTAATCGCTGTTCAAAATTTTGAAATTTTCCTGCCAAAAGACTTAGAAAAATACGGGCGCTCAAAATACGCATGCGCCGTTTTTTTTTTTTTTTAAAGAAATTGATTTTGCAACCTTGTGTTATCTGCATATTCTTTTTCTTGTCTTAGTTAACATTTGTTTAAAGGGTTCAAATTTTCCCGCCAAAAGACTTAGAAAAATACGGGCGCCTAAAATACGCATGCGCCGTTTTTTTTAATTAAATTCTAAATGTATTTTATTCTTGTTATCATAAGAAACTCAATAAAACAAACAACAGTGTTCAAGTCTTCAACTGTCTTGTAATCTTTATTTCTTTTACTTATCAAGCAATAAACACTATTTTATTTACCCTTTAAATAAGTATCTTAATAAGTTAATTGAATTTCAATTGAATCATTTACAAGGTGTCAAGAAAAATGTTTCCTATATATACTAAGTCTTTTGGCGGGAAAATTTGGTGAAATTTGCACAGCGTTTCCCCTAACAACATTTTCGAGCAAAAATTTAACAGAAATTCCCGCCAAAAATACGAATAAATATTTACGTCGACTGCAATCCATTTCTTGCTAAAAGAAAAAACTCTTTTTGATTCTTGCACGAGTCGGTGTATACATATTACTTAGGTTAAAAGCAACATGGCAAGCTATAAATCTCTAAAATGAATGATTTTTCTTGATGTCCAATTCGAATTTCACTTTTAACAGATTTATAATTTGCCATATTGCCTCTACAAGATCTTTTTCAGCCGGTAAAATTCTTGTTTGTAGCACAGACAAAAATGGCCGATGTTTTTTTTTTTCGAAAAAGCCTCCCATAAAAACTTTGAGCCACAAAGTTAGACCAAGTTGTAATGTAATTGAACAGTTTTCATCATAAAGTAACAATGTACTTCCAAATTTATCCATAATTTCTTAACTATAACTACATTTCAAAAATCAGCTTCTTGGATTGTTTTGATCTGTGCTACAACAAGTTTAAACTAAAAAAGATCTTATCTACTAAATTAACAATAATAGCCCAATGTCTGGTTCTAAAATGCCATTTTTTGTTCCCACCGAAACAAGTCTACCTTTTTTAATGTGAATAGAATACAAAAGTTATACAGACTACAATAAACACAACGTCCTCTTTTTAACAGTCGTTCTATGAACAAATGAAAAGAAATCGAAGTAATATATGTTAAATTACAAAGGAGCCAAAATTTTTAGATCACGAATGATCTCTTTTTTCTCTTTTTTCGTGAAAACATCTAATAAGCTTACACAAACTAACTCGTTAGGAAAAATAATTTTGGAGGCGTAAAAAACAACATTGGCCGCTAAACGTATTTTTAACATAAGGTGACTTTAACTAAAATCCTTTTTTTTTTCAGTTTCTCTACAAAATTTTATATCTTGAGTATATCTCGCAAAAAGTAACCAATACAAATGTGCAATTAATGGCTATGGATTTGATTTACATCTGATTCAGTTCTCCACTGCATAACTCCAATAAAAACTGAAGTGATTGCTATCCAATATTTCAAACATCTGAAAATTGCCAAAATATATCGACTTGATTAAAACTATGCTAAATGTTTTAATAACTAATAATTGATGGATCGAGTAGGCCTTTGTGAGTTTTCAGTTTCTTTACAAAATTCTATATGTTGAGTATATTTTTTGGCCAAAAATAATTATACCTTGAATCAAATTCAAATTTTATTTTGCCATTAACCACATTAAAAAAATATATAGTAATGGTAATAAAATACACTAGAAATTTATAATAACTTAAAGACGATAGACTACAAAATGTTTTAAGGTGGTAGTGTCAAGGAATGATCAATGATCTACATCTGATTCAGTTCTCCGTCGATTGCGTAACTCCAACAAAAACTAAAGTAATTGCTATCGAATATTTTCAAGTATCTGAAATTGAGTAATACATTTTACACCTAAAGCTAATTCTTTGAACAACTGATTTGATTTCATCTGATTGTTCTCCATCGTGTAACAAGTGCCCAAAAAACGTTAACGCAAGACCAATGTCAACAAAAAGCTAAATCACGATTGCTATCTACTATTTTTCCAAGTGTCTGGTCATGTCAAAACAACGCATTTACCCAATTGAATTATGATCGTCCTATAAAACTGTGTATCTGTTGGAAAAGCTAATCTTAGTTGTGTAAATTGGGCAAAATACATCGACTCAGTTTATGATCGTTCTAAACTTGGTTTCTATGTTTTTGGTGTCAAATGACATATATACCTCACTTTCAGTACAGATCAAAAATCACAAGCGTTAGCAATAGGTGGTTTGCAACCAATCTCTAGAGACATAGATAACAATAGTGAAACGAACAAATGCTGGTGGACGAACAAAAGGAGCTAATGAGAGAACTATTGTTTATGTCCACCAGCATGGCGGCGATGACGTAACATGAAAACCACCTATACGATTGGTGATGAAAACTTTCCTAAGTATTGTAATAAGTAATCATTGATGGGTCAAGCAGGCTATCAAGTTTTCCCCTTTGGGACAAACATTTAACGTGTTATTTAGTTTTGATGCCCTGAACATAAATCATGCAAGTTTTAAATGAAGGGAGCGTGATATATGTATTGGAATTCGCAAGCCCAATTAACAATGCAACCAAACGGCAAGGAATGCAGAAAAGTGTTAATTGTGATATTGTTGAAACCGTCCACCTCATTGGCTAAAACATGAAAATCTACTATCACTTAACCAGGTTGTGCATTTTTTTTTTTTGCCCAGTTTACAAATTGGTTCCCTTTTAGTGAAAACTATTCCGAGTTTTAATGTAACCAAAATTCTATGTGGAGAACGTGTAAAATTAAAAGCCTTTCTTGGCCATTGTTTTTGAGTTTAACGATTGGATGAAATCTTGTAGCACATAAGAACGATAGCAAACTTCATTGTTCTGCGGCATTGGCTCTTTTCCACATACATTTAGAATATCTTTGATTTCAAGAATAGAGGAGGAGTCGATGGTTAATAATTAAATTAATTATATTTCATTATAAAAATAAAGAAAATCCATTTGCGCCAAATAAATTCTAGAAAATGTTCGTGCTTAACCAATCAGAATAGCAGATGACAATAGCTAATAATTTTGCTTCCGTTTGATGAAGTTCCTCAAATGCAATATCTTTTTAAAATTGCATGTTGTGCGATTGGGTTTTAAATTACTTGAAACCTTTAAAAAATTAGACAAAATGCACCTTGAACCTTAACTTTTTAGCGTTTTTTTAGTCTAGGCCAATGAGATCACTAGTTGTAACAATGAAAAAAGTTGACATTCCATCGTGCATTGCCGTTCAGCGCTATCCTTCTTATGCGGATTACAACTTAAAATAAACGTTCCAGTACATTTTATTTAAAAAACATGTTATCCATGTTTTTTTGTATTCTCAGTAGGGGAAAGCGAAATGCCGCGGGACAATAGAACATTGCCTAGTTCGTACACGCATTGTTACTTAACCAACAGAAATGTGAATAAATACTGATTTGATTTACATCTGATTCAGTTCTCCAATATGAACAAATAACTAAGTCACAATTGCTATCGATTTTTTTTTTTTCAAGTCTCTAGTCAAAACAACACAGTTTGCATCTGATTTTGCTCTCAGTTCTATAAAGTGGCCAAAATACATCGACTCAATTTATGATCAACCCCGCTAAAACCTGAGTATTCAACATAAAGGAAAACTACACACAAAGTCGAAAAAACTTTGCTTTCTTTGTTGATCACACTATTTCTTCATTTTTGGTGCCAAGAAAAATCACAAGCGTTAGCAAGACAATTGATGATGAAAACTTTGCTACAAGAAATTATTTTATGGGGCCAGTAGGCTGTTTCGTTTTCAAGTTTCACCGTTTTGGAATAAAGATCTAATGTATCATTTAGTTTTAATGCTCTGAACATAAATTATGCAAGTTTTAACATCGACAGCGCGTCTTTGAAATGACTGAATACAAAAGTTCCTTGATTGGATTTCAATGTTTACGCCTTAAACCGCAACTTCAGATTTGGAAATAAAAAACATATCAATTAAATTGGCCATTTTGAGGTTGCGCGTGAGACTGGATCGGTTTCGTTTCGAATTGCACTATGGGGCAGTTTTGGGGACGCAATTCAAACATGGCGTCTGCCCAGGATGTAAACTGAAGCTGTAATCTTGTCAAAAATGGGATGATAGTCCAGGGAAATATTGGAGAAAGTTCATTTCCATTCATCCTCACTCCACTTGGAAAATGTGCTCCACAAATCCTTTTGCTCGGTGCGTCCTTCTTCAAGGTTGCATTTCGTATCAGTCGTACGTACGCCTTTTTTACTTTGGGATCACTTGGTAAAGTGAGAAAGTTCATATTTGGTGAATTTCTCCAGTTGTTGCTGCATCCAGGTACGCAACAGCAAAACTCTCCCATTTTTGACAAGATCACAGCTTTAGTTTATATCCAGAGCAGACGCCATGTTTGAATTGCGTCCGCAAAACAGCCCCATAGTGCAATTCGAAACGAAACCGACCCAACCTCAAAATTGCCAACAGCTTAGTTTTTTCTGCCATGACCTTTGAAATGAAAACGTCTTTTTGACAGTACAGCAAAATAAATCTTGTTTAGTTCATGTTGTTCAAAAACCGTAAGGGTGCTATTCTTTGTCATTTTTGGAGTCTTAAATGCAACGATAAAATCGATCTAAAAGGATTTTTCAACCGAGACACGCAATATTGCGTTACGCGTTAGCATTTCTTTAATATTCACGGTTGGCTCTTAGGAGCCTTTGATCTGCAACGTAATCTAAAAGGTACAAGAGACAATACAAGCTCAAAATAAAATTTCCACACGGTCAGTAAATAAAAGTTTGACCAATCGGATTTCAGTATTCTTATTTCTTCCAAAACCTTCAGCCGATATTTTCTCGAAACTGCAATTCATAAAAATCTTGGAGCACCGTGAACTTTGAGTATCACCAAGACCGTTTTGAAAACAGACGTTTAGATTTTTGACTTCATGGCACAATTTCAATTAAACTCACTTCATCTCACTTCAGTCTATCTCTTTATGTGAAAGTGAATAAGTCTCCTGGTTCAGTTTTTTACAGTGGCGCATTAAGTGTTCAAACTAAGAACGTATCGCCATTGAAAGCTATTGGAAACTCCAATCGAGCCACCTTTAAGTTCTCGCGTGATCGCACAGTTTAACTGTTAGGCGAAACAATTAACGTCAGCCCGTCGTTTAGCTCATCCTGACTCATTACCAACGCAGAATTTTAGCATTTCAATCGTTTAAAACGCTGAAAACAGCAGACAAGTATCAAGGGCATCAAAACTTCATGATTTACAACATTTTTGCTTCAAAAAGATCAAACTTCAAAACTCGTTGTCCATTTACAGCATGCGCACGACTACGGTAAGTAAAATAAACTGATGACCTGTACGTTTAGTATGTTTTCTTGTGCTATTTTGAAGGAAAAGCTCTCAAAAACTAACGATGGAAAAAGCGGAGTTTTATCAACATGTTGAATCGCTCCAGAAAAGATCAAACCTTTTAAGAATTTTAATAATCGAAAACACGCTTTTCAATGTGAAATCCTTTTCTAGTTTTGTTTTTGTGATCTGTATAACGGTTCAATTTAATTGTAATTATCTACGTTTCCCAAACCAGACATTAGGGTTTCATAAACTAAGCTACAGAGACGACAAGAGAACATAGACCCTTTAGATATGTTGATTGTTTTTACCACCCCTTTTGCTCCCAAAAAGCCGAAGTTCAAAAAGCATTTTGTTTCTGTTGTTGAAAACAAATTCACGATGAACAATCATTTTCTTGGATTTGAAAGATTACGTTGAAAATGTCGTTTGCATTGAAGAAGTCTATGTTCTCTTGTTGAACAACTAATTAATCGATCGATGATGCAAAGCTGTGAATTATTAAGGTGGCACTGTCAATCGTAAACATCGAGAAAATTTTCTTCTTACAATTACTTTTATATCTTTGCGATCCGAGGTTGTGAAATAATTTTAAACAACTTTCTTAACATTTTATCAGTATATTTGTGAATAGACTTAATTTGTTTGTTTCCAGCGGTAATTTGCAAAATGGAATGTTAATTAAATTTCCAGCTAGTGCCATCTTAATAATATCACCTCCTTGCGCCAACTGACAGTGTTACTATGGTAACCAAGGGCACTGATGGAAGGAGACCTTGAGCGATCACGAGCTATTGGATACGATTATTTTGACTCAATAACTGCAGATAGTTCACGGTGGAGTAATATCTTTGAGCGAGTTGCTTGCATTGAAGTACTCAGTCCTAAGACTTTCTTTTTCTTCAGTTGTCTGTCGAGTGTGGTTGTCCAGGTTGGTGTAGTTTTGTAAAGAACTGTCATTTCGACAACCTGAGCGGAAGTCATTTTCAGAACCATTTGAATTGTAAACCGTCAGTTGATGATATTAATGTGTTATAGTTTCATGTTATTGACTGTTAAGACTCTAGTCATTGATTGGTGCGTTTCGATCGGTGCATTGTTAGTGTCATTTTTGTCGGTCTATTGTTTGTCGTTTGTAGTAGTCTGCTGTGGGAAACGCATTCAGCAGAGTCCCAGTCAATAATGTGATTGCTGACGTCATCCGTTTGTTCAGTCAATCTATGTTCAATTTCTGCCAGTCGCTGCATTTGATCTCAGTGTATACTGCTCCTTGTCTTTCGCCAGGTTTCTGAGTGACACGAATGTTGTAAGGTTGTAGGATCCGTGTAACAGTCTCAGAAGTGCCCTTAATGTAGGGTCATTTGTCGCTGTAGTAACAGGTTTCGCGTTCGTTGTCAAGATACCTGGTTGCGCTGGTCTCGCCAAGGTTTTATTGATGGAAAAATACTACTTTACCTTAAACAATTTGCACTAATTGATTCAAAATGCACGGATTGCTATAGCTCATGATCAGTTAACAAAGACTGAAATCGTCTGTTCTTTCGATGAATCATAAAATTTACAGAACTAAACGATCGCTCAACGTCACTAGAACTGTATCAGATCTTAAGATTCGGTGCCTTTTGGAAACCAGGTTTAAAATAGTGGCTGATCAAAAAAATCGTGTTAAAATATGTTTCGTACGCTTTACCAGCTTAGTGCGGTCCTTCATTTAAACCCTTTTCACTCCAAAAGTCAATAACTTTTGAGTCTGTGGATGAGCAGTACGTATTATTACTTTTCTGTTGTAGAAGGTGGTTTTAACTTGGAAGTCTGTGGATGAAATCCTAAAGTGTGACCATTCAAATGAAAGCTATTGAGCAGTACTTTCCTGTGGTACTGTTTATTATGCTGTACAAGGTGGTTCTATCTTTTGAGTCTGTGGATGAAATCCTAAAGTGTGACCATTCAAATGAAAGCTATTGAGCAGTACTTTCCTGTGGTACTGTTTATTATGCTGTACAAGGTGGTTATAGTTTTCGAGTCTGTGGATGAAATCCTAAAGTGTGACCATTCAAATCAAAGCTATTAAGAAACACTTTCCTGTTGTACTGTTTATTACGCTGTACAAGGTGGTTCTAACGTTTGAGTCTGTGGATGAAACCCTGAAGTGTGACCATTCAAATGAAAGCTATTGAGCAGTTATTTCCTGTTGTACTGTTTATTATGCTGTACAAGGTAGTTCTAACTTTTGAGTCTGTGGATGAAATCCTAAAGTGTGACCATTCAAATGAAAGCTATTGAGCAGTACTTTCCTGTGGTACTGTTTATTATGCTGTACAAGGTAGTTCTAACTTTTGAGTTTGTGGATGAAATCCTAAAGTGTGACCATTCAAATGAAAGCTATTGAGCAGTACTTTCCTGTGGTACTGTTTATTATGCTGTACAAGGTGGTTCTATCTTTTGAGTCTGTGGATGAAATCCTAAAGTGTGACCATTCAAATGAAAGCTATTGAGCAGTACTTTCCTGTGGTACTGTTTATTATGCTGTACAAGGTGGTTATAGTTTTCGAGTCTGTGGATGAAATCCTAAAGTGTGACCATTCAAATCAAAGCTATTAAGAAACACTTTCCTGTTGTACTGTTTATTACGCTGTACAAGGTGGTTCTAACGTTTGAGTCTGTGGATGAAACCCTGAAGTGTGACCATTCAAATGAAAGCTATTGAGCAGTTATTTCCTGTTGTACTGTTTATTATGCTGTACAAGGTAGTTCTAACTTTTGAGTCTGTGGATGAAATCCTAAAGTGTGACCATTCAAATGAAAGCTATTGAGCAGTACTTTCCTGTGGTGCTGTTTATTATGCTGTACAAGGTGGTTCTAACTTTTGAGTCTGTGGATGAAACCCTGAAGTATGACCATTCAGATGAAAGCTACTGAGCAGTACCTTCCTGTGGTGCTGTTTATTATGCTGTACAAGGTGGTTCTATCTTTTGAGTCTGGATGAAACCCTGAAGTGTGACCATTCAGATGAAAGCTATTGAGCAGTAATTTCCTGTGGTACTGTTTATTACACTGTACAAGGTAGTTCTAACTTTTGAGTCTGTGGATGAAACCCTGAAGTATGACCATTCAGATGAAAGCTACTGAGCAGTACTTTCCTGTGGTGCTGTTTATTATGCTGTACAAGGTGGTTCTAGTCTTTTGAGTCTGGATGAAACCCTGAAGTGTGACCATTCAAATGAAAGCTACAGAGCAGTCCGTTCTTGTGTACTCAGGTTTATTATGCTGTACAACGTGGTTCTGATTTTTAACTCTGTTGGCAAAATCTTAAAGTTTGACCATTCAAATTAAACCTCTTCGGAAGTCCATGACTTATGCATGGGATTTTAAAATTAGTTTATAGTCCATTTTCCAGCCAATTTATAAATCTGCGACTGATGTGTAACGTTCCCTCAGAAACTATCAGTAAACTTAGAAAATTTTGTCAGCCACCATTTTATTGCAATAATATGTTTTCAAAGTTCTTATCTTTGTAGCGTTTTCTCCTGATTTAGTGATTCCATTGTCTTCTTAATTGTTTTCCTCTTCTTTTCCACACCACTGTGTTAGTAATCCTGAAAAATAAATAAACAGATTCATTGGTGAGGACATGTTCATTTGCTTTCAAGTTTTTGTACAAGGCGTAAATTTCAATTCCTTGCATTTTTGTCACTGTGACCGCCAAAGAAGACAAAGAATTTTATACGCTTTGGGATAATGTTCTATGAACGCGGCCGCCTTCGCAAAGTTACATTGCATTCGCTGCTTCTAAGATAAATTCCAAGAAGCAACGAAGCCAAACCATTCTCCTAATCTTTCCTACATTTGTATCAACGCAAAACCTTTATTTCACTGCTTTTTCCAGCTTCAAAGCAAGCAAGCGGCTGCCTTATTTGCAATGCGAATTAAACAAAGCAATTCAAACTACGTAATGTTTTGCAGTTGAGTTCAAACTATGGCGACGCTCAAAATACACGTGGTAATGCTTTCGAGCAACATTTTGAAAATTCTTATAGTTGACGACACAAAATTTAAACAAAATTGTGTGAAATCAGTGCTTACCTTCAGTTGTACTCGTTTTAAATACTTCTTTCCTTGCCTCGTTTCTTCTTTTTTCCTTGTACACTGACTTCTCCCTATGAAGTAAAAGGAAAATTATTTCAGTTTTCGTGACAAAATTCTAACAATATTCTATAAAACCAAAGCCCTTTGTTTCAGTCGCAGTCTAATAGATTAAGTACTTTTCTCTGGAACCATTGCTCACCTTCGGTTGTACTCGTTTGAAAACGTCTTTCCTTTCTTCACCTATTCCTTGTCCGTTGTACTTCTTCAGACAAAGACTGCCACATCCTTACATCTCGGCGTCCTCTCTCAACTACGACCTTGCTTAGTTTGTGACACGTTCTGCAATTTTACATGAATATGGATTAAAATTGAGAAGCCAATCGCTGACAAGCACGCTAAAGATTTGACGCGATTCTATTGTTCACGCTTTTTCAGCAAGCGAATCCAGAAACGCGAAAAAAGAAAGGTTTCTCGCGTACTAACTGCGTTGATGCTCCACCTCCGTTGCTTTTTGTAGGCTGAAAAGCGAGGGAAAAAATAAAAAGAGACAGACATGGTTAAGAACGATCAGGTTTATAAGTCATTAAATGAAAATATATTTATACTGTGTAATGGGAAGCACGCGAGCGATTTTATGACTTTAATGCCTTTGCTTAGTTGCGTCTTCCAAGCGTTATAAACCGTCGAAGGAAACGGAAAGAATCAAAGGCTCCTAAGAGCCAACCCGTGAATAAGAAATGCTAACGCGTAACGCAATATTGCGGTAAGCTTATGTTTTCACACTGACACGGTTCGATATTTAAAAAAAAATGACGAACACACACACACACACACAAAAGTACATCACTTTTAAAATGTCCAGTCCGAAGAAAAAAGAAAAGAAAAAAAAGCCCTGAGCGAGACTTGAACTCAAACAAGACCATCGCGGAACACATACTAAGATAAGACTAAATTTTGTTATTGTAAGGTAGTTCGTATCAAAACGCGTGCCTCGGTTGAAAAATCATTTTACATCGATTTTTAAGTTGCATAAAAGACTCTATGCGAAAGATCTCTAAGCTTATTGATGTTTATATTCGTTTACAGCAAATTAGTTATTGTTATCACTGCATTCACGTTGTTCTCAGTTACGAAACGCATTCGTAACAAAGCATTACGTCATTCTTTTAGTTTACAGCTCAGTGATGGAACGATTGAACGGTAACGCAATATTGGGCCCGTTTTTTTTGGAAATTAAATGTGACGACTTTTGTCTAACGCAAACAAACAAAAACAACACCAGTAATTTTCAGTTTGAGAAAATAAAACAAAAAAAAGAAAAAGATTCCGTCCTGACGAGCATCGAACTCACGTCCTTCGGCTCTATTGTTTGATCTCTTACACACTGCGCCACCTAGAATTTAACTAAATACCGAAGTCAAATTTTGTTATTTTAACGTAGATATGCGGAAAAAGTTTACATCTGAGTGATGGAACGAGCGAGCGAGCGAGCGAGCGAGTGAGTGAGTGAATGTGCGGCCGTTACCGATAACCCGATTATTACGCTTGCGCGTATTCACGGGTTAAAAACACGGAAATGAAGACCGGGATCTGTGTTTTATGAAAAAACGTATTTTTAACAGAACTGGTTTGATAATTGTTCTAATATCTAACGTCTAATAAAAAGCAAATCTAATAGTTCTCTACACATTGTATGCTGGCCATGTAGTTCTTTATCATCACTGGCCTTGCTCAGGTCCCGGCTACATGTACGACGTAAACTAATATAAAAAAAAATATTGAAGTTATGGTACCCCTGATTCAAGCAAAATATGTATCACGTGACAAAATATATCCTGATTCTTGGAGTATTTCAGCAGCCTTATGTCATCCAGGGGTTTCCACGCGCCGCCATTTTGAATGCGGAGAGATATAATATGTTCTAGAACTACCAAATTGAATGTGGTACAAGGGGGAAGAAATAGCAAAAATATTCACAACATCGCAAATTTTTGCACTAGAAAAAGCGCAAAGAGATGGAAGCCGGAATTTTCAAAAGAGTACGACAAGCGGGAAGTTCAGATCACCCCTCCCTCACCTCTCCTCCACCCCCGGGAGGTGAAGGTGAATACATCGCATACGTAAGCTTTTACATAATTACAGTCAAGAAACTGACAGTGAAGAAAGCGAGGATAAAGAATTAGAAAGCGCCAGTGATTGTAGCAAACAACATATGATATCAAACTTTATTCGGTTTCTTTTTGTTTTATTGAAACTGTAACACAAATGTACATTTTAAGAACATGTATAGCTAACGACATTAACATCGCCAGGAAGTTATACTTCAGATGTTAAAATATACTAAACAATATAAAATAGTTATGTACTTGAATATTACTTTAGAGCCTGGTTTTCAGTGTTGACGTCAGCACTCGCACGAGTCCATGTAACTCACACGAAACGGGAAGCACAAGAACCAAAACGTTTTGATGTTTATGCTTCTTCTGCGTGCGCTTGTGTGCTTCTGTTTGCCTGGTTTTAACCTGTGAAATCGATACATATGAAAGATTACTCCTTTTAAATATATATTTTTACGGAATAATTATAGTAAGCAGTACGTAAAATTAATCTAATCGCTTATATTTTATTTAACTAGTACTGCAAGTTACACAAGTCATTACAAAAGATTTGCGGCAAAAAATCTCAAAATGTACATACAAATGGAACCTAAAGCAAAGTGAGTGAGTGAAGTAACACTCGCTGATGTATGCGATGTATTCACCTTCACCTCCCGATTCATCGCTGAATCGAAGACAGAATGGCAAATGTTATCAGTAACTAGATAGACCAGACTCCATAAAAGACGAATGTAATGCGAAGTGTCCTAAAACAATTGGGTAGTACAAAACTTTATATCTGCTCAAAATAACAAGATAAGATAAATCACTGACAGACATTCGGCGTTCGGCGTTCGTCGTTCGGCGTTCGGCGTTCGGCAAATTACCCCTGCCGTAAAATCACGCCATCTTGTGTATGCGTAACCACAACAAGAACAAAAACTTTTTTCCTTAAGAAATCTTGGTAACTCTGACGCCAAAAAACAATGGAAATATACAAACCTTAACTTGGATATGACATTCTTGAATGTCCAAAGTGTTTCATTTTGCCAATTCAATTTCATTCGTGAAGTTTATCATGAACAGTGAGTCGATCAAAAACGCTTTACTTTTCACTGAATACTTCGTAGCCCACTTTGCCCTTTAGTACTCTTTATACTGTTGATACCATTTTTTCCTCAGATTTCTGGCGGAAACTGTAAAAGGGCTCACAATAAAGCGAACTTGTTTAAGCATATGTTCCCAGTTTTTCATCCTTGCATAATAGGCCATTTGCACGATGACGTCATATGACTACAACTACCAGAATCCTTCAGTTTTTTGTTTTGTAGTGCAAATTAGGGCTATTGTTATTTAAACCGCACTGACAAGCGGTCAAAAAAAAAAAAAAAAAAAAAATTTAAACCGCACTGGGATTACAAAATTTAAATTAGAAAGGATAAACGAAATGAATTCTGGTAGTTGTAGTCAAATGACGCCATCGTGCAAATGGCCTATTGTGAACCGTTTCGAGACTATATGCAAATGACGTCTCAAATTTGCATATCAGGCTGAGCATGAGTTCGTGACAGTTACGGTGGATACACAGGCGGGGGCCGACCAGTTGACTTTTAAGGGGGGGGGGGGGGGGGGGGGGGGGTGATTAGGTTTGGGTAGATTTTTTTTTTCCTGACATGCAATGGTGTCGAATTTATTTTCAGCGTTATACGCCATGCAAGATTTTTTTTTTTAAATACAATTTTTTCTTCAAAATCAAGGATGTGTGGACATAAGTTTAACATAACTGCTTGCCAATAGGGAAACCACATTTAACACTTAAATGTTGGACTGCTCTGCGTAAAGTGCCATGGAAATTAACATTATTAGAATTTTTGTTCTTTGGCTTTTAATACCAAGATTATAAATGTATCAATACTGACCTTATAAATGCCCTTAAACTTTCTCCATTTTCTATATCTCACTTAAGTTTACTCAGTTGACATCTGGCATAAATGTACACTGTGGGGAGAACCCACCCCCGGCCCTTGCTGTATGTTCAGATGGTTATTTCCCTGAGAGATTGGTGTATAAAGATCAAAGCCACGCCATATCATTTTTTCTTAAAATAGGTTACAAAGTAGTGACAGGCCTGCACGACTCCCGCTGTTCGCCAATGTGATGTTCTCGCCTTTACAGTTTCGCTATAACGAGTATGTCTTAAAGCGATTTACCCCTTTTATAGGAGATAATGGGAGGCTCTTTATATATCTCCCTCAGCAATAACGGTTGGTTCTGTATTAATGCCATTTATCCATAAGGATTTTCTTTAAATTGGACGCCGCTGGGTGATATTGTGTGACAAAGGGTAGAATTTTCTTGTACCCTTTTTCCTTCTGTTGAAGGACCGACATAGGCGTACGGGCAACTTTCGCCTTGGGGGAGGGGCTCCCACGTCGCTAAAATTTTGCAGTGCATCCTCCCCCGAGCTTCGCGAGGTTCTGCGAGACACGTATTTCTAGTAATGTAACTGTTATAATTCCAAAAATAGTTTTTTTTTGAAAACCTCGCACACTCTATGACCTCAATCTAGTAAAATCAAAAACTTATTAAAAGAAAAAGTTGTTTCTTCCGTGGCGTTGTGCGAAAATGTTTATTATCTTGTCCATACTGACAATGACTTTATTGCAAAAGGAGCGCTCAATACAGACGATAAAAAGGCTATTTAGGACCATGTAGTCTATTCTGTCCCATCATGCTCCGAAGATAAGTCTTTAAGCGCCGGAGTCCACTGAATGAGCGCTTCGCTGAGCATGATGTTGCGGGGATGACGGCCAGAATGGACGCGACCTTCGAGAACTCTGGGGTCATTTCAAAAAGGCTGTTTTCGTGCAATGCTTCAATGACTTCTGCAGCTGTTTTTATTGATCTCTCCACGTGTGCTATCTTGAATTGACTGAACAGCCGTTGGTCTGCCTGGAGTAGCTCCTTGTCGAGGTTATAGTACCTGGCAACCAGGTCAAAGCTATCACTGGTGGGCGAATCACTAAGGGTGATGTCACCCAACGCACAAATTAGAACATCTTGGTCATTTCCACTTAACCGATTCTCAATTTCGGCCAGGACCTTATCCAGAGAGGTGAAAAATGTGTTGACACGATAGTAATCCTCTGGTTTCGATGGAGGAGAAGCAGTACTGACGTTTCGGAGCGAACGGAGAGCATTCTTTCATTCGCGCACTGAGTCCCTTATTTACACCACTCATGTTACTTGCACCGTCAAAGCATTCACCCACGATATTCTGGAGCTCTTACTGTAGCTTGTTGATGACGTCCTTGACTAGTTGGTAAAGAGTTTCGCCGTCTGTTGTTTTCGTCCCATGAAATCCAACAAATGCTTCTTTCTTACTGCCATTCGCTATACAACTAAGACAGATCGACACCTGCTCGTCTCGGCTTATATCGGACGTTTCGCCAATTATAATCCCGTACCAGCCGCTATCTCTTACATCATTACAGATAAGATCAATTATGAGGTCAGCAAATTTCCAGTAGCTCATTCTGAATGGTTGGCGAGGTCCATTGAGCGTGGTTTTGTAACTGAGTGTTCAGTTTCTCTTCTAGCCAAGGAATGTCTTTACATCGAAGGTGCAAAAGCTCTAGAAAATTACTCCTGTTAACATCTGACCTTTGTTCGAGGTTCGATCGATCCTCTTCATGACCTCTTTGGGCGATATTTTGTTGGGCAGTGTAAAAAAGACATTCGATGATCACACGTAAAATTAAAAACTCGCGATTGCGTTGGACGTCCTTGCGATGCCCATCATCCATGATGCTGATTATAGAAGAGGATTTCCTCTGCATCTGGCGGTATTCCAGCCACTTTGTCATCGCCAGAGAGTGCGTTTCACTTTGATAGTGTTTTGTAAGGCGCTCAGGTTTCTTCCAATTGGAAAACGTAAAAGCTTTATCTTTCAAAAACGTCGAACACGCACAGCAAGATCCAACCTTTCTATCTACTGAGTACGTCAACCAAGGATATTGTTTGAACCACTTTGCCTGGAAATCTCTGGTGAATGTTTCATTCCCAAATTTTTGCGGGTTGTATTCGCGGAGAACCGGTTGCTGCGGCCCTTCACTTGTGGACACCGGCCTTGATTCACATACTGCATTATCATCTCTTTGTAACGGCACGATCATCTCTACTTCGGGTTCCATCGCTACTTCGACAGTTTGAGGCGAGTAGGGCTCAGGTTCTTCCATAGCTTTCTGAAGAGGAACGTGTACATTTTGGTCATCTCCCACAAGCGAGATTTCAATTGCCTCGATGCCATCGATTCGAACATTCGAACAGGAGCTGTGCGGTGGTTTTTCTGATGTTGAAGGAATGGGCTTTCCCACGTTTTCAATAGAATGGACGTCACGTGGTGGTGTAACTCGTCATTCTGATTATCCTGGGAGACTCTTGAACTAGTTCCTTGTAGTGGGTTATGAGTGGTGCCCGTAGCTAGATTCATTCCTAGTACCTTCTCGGTCACGTGCGTCAAGCTGAATGACCGATCTGAAAAGTTTCCGTGACGGTTGCGACTCCGCGGAGCTTTTAGGGAAATAAGCAAGCTGATTCAGATTGCGCTCACGCACCATCGTGAAAGCTACTTTCTTTCCTTTATGCGCAGTCTTGGCATGATTATCTTTATAATCGGAATCGAGTTCCTTCTCACATTCTCCACAAATAATGCGCTGACGATAAGGGCGTTTTATTTTTCCTCTATCACTTCTATCAGGCTCTTGATCCGTCATGATTCAGGATTCACCGTCTGGAAATTGGACGTGGAGTATTGTGTGCGTGCAGTATTGTGTGCGTGAGTATTGTGTGCGTGGAGTATTGTCCGTTATTCACTCACTGAATAAATCGTTTTTAGTTATTTGTAAATAAGAAGCCTTAAAAAACTAAGACCGGATGTTGTTCTAAACATAATGAGCGTGACAAAAAGAGCGTAACGCATTCCATTATAAAACTCAGGAGCGGAACATGGTGCCACTGCCATAAGATATTTTTATACGTGCTGATTAGTAGTAAAGTCTGTTCGATTACTGGAATATTCGAGATTAAAGGTCTCGAGTCAAAGGCGTCTTTTCGACAAACGTTTTGTCTTTTTCGCAAGATTGAACAAGATAAAAACAAGATAAAAACACAGCACCTTTTGCACACATGACACGCATGGATTATTAACATGTAGTGATCGCGGTCTATATATATAAATGGGTAGTTATTTCGCCGTTTAGCACGCTGAATTATGTCAACCTCGAAGAAAATTACCAGAACCACGCCGTTTTGTCGAAATATGAATAGAGAATGTATGCTACATAACCACTTAATATAATAACAGAGAATTTTCCTGGAACAGGAGGCTAAACAGTCGCTAACGGGTATTCGATCGTTGTTAGGAAATGCCAAGCGATTCAAACTATGAATTTGGTTTTGTAGTTGATGAATTTTATGACCTTGTGCAAAAGAACTCGGCGTATTTGCTTCCCTGTCTAGCAATGCTTAACCAGCCAAGGGAGGTCACCCGGGGGTGGGACTCCCATATTAAAATGACGGGGGTGCTCGTCGGAAATTTTGGAAAGACACGCTAAAAGGTACCAGAATCTCCTTTGATGGGCGTGGCTCAAATTAATTGTTTACCCCTAAGAGGTACAAATTCTAAAACAACACATGTCATATTCTGTCATATTGTTTCCGCCCAATATCCTAAAAGGTACGGTGATAATTCTAACAGTGGTCGTTTTAGATTTTAATACCCTAAGCAGTACCAATCTACAATTTTGACCCCTAAAATTAATTTATAGCCAAATAAATTAAAGTTAATGTCATACACTACTTAAATTAGAGAGCCCCTGCAAATGCGTCTGAAGGAAGTTGCTATTCATGATGTTTAGGCTACCGTGACCTGTTTTCATATATACATGCCCTCCCAAAGCTAAACCTTCGTTGTCTTTAAAAGAACAATTTTTCAAGGTAACATTGCCATTAACGAAAATCAATGCTCCCGAGAAATCGACGACATTGCCCTCGAATGTGCTATCTTCAATTATCACCCGTTTCTGGGAACTTTTATTCCATATGAATTTGCTGCTTTGATTCTGTTTAAGACATTTCGGAGGATCCTCCTCGAGAAATTCAATTTGTACAGTAGGTTGAAAAAAATTGTAGAGAAACTTGCAGCTTTTCATAGAAATTAGCTGTTTTGCATTCTTTTGTACACTTACATAAAATGAACGGTTATGTAATTCTTGAAATGTGACGTTTTTTTTAGAATCACCACAGCCTTAATGAAGGCCGGCCTGTACGAATCATTAGAATAATTCACTGACTTTAACCTGATGGTATCATCGTTACCTCGCGTCTCATTACCTCCTACAAAAAGACTGTTTTTCACTACTAGTAACTTGCTGCTTGGGGAACAAATGAAGCCGTAACGGATACCCAAACAAACATTAGTAGCCATTCTTATACCTATTCTGTTGTTACCGAAAATGCAATTATCCAAGAACACCTTAATATCGGCAACATTGGGCCATATTTTAGGAGGTCCACTAGCTGTAAAGGCATACCCATAAGTGGAATTAATCGCCACTTGAGTAAGTCGAACGTTAAATCCGCCATACACAGGAATGTAGTGTTCGATACTGACAAGTAGGTTGTAGAGTCTCAATGAAAATGCAAAGCCGTTGTACTCATGAGCAAGTTCAGATACATGTACCCTGTTCTTAAGGGACTTTTAACTTAATATAAACGGCGCCCATTGTATTTCTATTCTCGGATGTTACATGGAACCTCCCCACCTTGCCCTGAAAAACACATCTCAATATTTTTAGAGTGAAAAACTCGTTAAACAAGTAGGCAAAGACGGATTTAACCTGCGATCAGGCGTTCTTTTCTTTTCTTTTCGGAGTGGGAGAGCGCGGGTGCGAAAGTCGGCGAAGGGCGCGGGGAGGGAAAAAAGAGAGCCTGATACAATTATTTAACGAACCTTCTGCAAAAAAGTCAGAATCTGACTTTTTTCTGATTGGTCGTAAAACAAAAGAATCAATGAGCTGCATTCTGATTGGGTACCTGGCTTAAAAACACTTCCGGTCTGAAGCATGCCCAAAACACTAAACATCAAGGCGGTTGTCGCGTTGAATGTTCAAAGTGAATTATCATCGGCTTTGAATTTGTCCCTTCGAGATTTTATTCGTAAATCCTTGAAGGATAAGCAGAAAGAATGTTGTATTAGACGAATTATTTGTTTGCGAGAAGGCGCTCTCACTCTGACCAGCCTGGTAGAACTTTAATAATTCAAAGAGCGTTTTCTTTTACCCAAAATATTCTATGCTTCTTTTGCACTTGGAGTCAATCTGCTTGGCGAATTATTATGGAGCCGTTTTGTTGCAACGTCAGTTGCTTATCCTTGCGAGCTTAAACGGTCTTCCGTTCGGCGAAGAAATCCTCTCACAATTTCGTGAGCTTGATGTTGTATAATGTTGAATGTTTATGTTTATTAAAGACCTTGTCAAGGTTTTTCCAATTTTTTTTTAGTGGCCTGATAGCACAGATCCATCGACACTGCTGGAAAAAGCATCTCAAAATTAGTAAAGGGGCCGAGTTTAAAAGCGATATCTTTTAAAATAGTGAAGATATATCTCCGCAAAGTCGGCCCACACGTTTGTAATCGCACAGCCAAATTGGCTGCGCGATTCAAACGTCTGTGAAATTTGCCGACTTTGCGGAGCTATATCTCCACTATCGCTTTTAAACTCGGTCACTTTACTAATTTTGAGATACTTTTTCCAGCAGTGTCGCTGGATTTTTGCTATCACGCCAAAGTCTATTCCGACGCTCGCGCTCTTGATCAAATCTCGGATAAAATCCACAGCTCTTTCCACAGTGCACCTACGGTTAAACTGGCTTTGCAAAAGTAGCTGTGCTTGTCCAATGATTTCGTTACCAAACATCTCAACTTGCCATTTTTCACTGATCGGAAAACCAAACATTTTCACTAGCACTGAGAAATAATACGAAGGCGGCAAGTCGCAAAGTCTGTCAAGCGCCAACTGTATTAAAACAACAAGCAACGTGATATCCGGTTAAATCTGATTGGCTACATTTTTCGATAACATCGCTGTTGACAGATTTCTTAATTTGGGGGCGGCAGGCGTTCTTTTTTTTTCCTCCCCTCGTTTCTTCCCTTCGCGCTATCCGCCGACTTTCCCTCCGAAAAAAAAAAGAGCGCTTGATCGCAGGTTATGACGGATTTGGATAACCCTTGACCCTTGATAACCGTTATCGGATTTGATAACCCTTGAGGATTATCACCTCGGACTGAGTTCCCTGGGAGGATTAGAAAAAAGTGACCTAATGTCCTCTGTTGGAGTACTTCATCCCTTACCCCTTTCCCCACATATGTTCTTGTTGAGTTGCTTACTTATAAGATTATAAAGGGGTTGTGGAACATTAAAGCTTATTTATAGCCAAATAAATTAAAGTTAATGTCATAACCATATACCCGTTTGCAGAGAGGGAATAAACAGAGTTCTTTGCTTCCGGTCATTGATCACTTCCTGCATGTGATTCTCCCATGCCGCATGATCTGGCTCCGCCAATCAGCATTAAACCTGCACGTGATAACTTGCACCTCAAAAGCACATGCTCGGCAAGCAGAACACAGTTCTTCGAATCCTTAATCGGAGAACAAAAATTCCCCTCCCTCCCTACCCTGTTTTAACCCTCTCTGCTTGTCTGTTATTCTCCCATAATTACATTGTTTAACAAAAAAAATTGTCAGTGATATATACAGCAGAAGTTCTTGTTCAGACTTTCCTTACTACTGCATTGGCTTTGTATTTATACATGTAGTAGATGTACCAGAGTTAATTGTATGTCGGGGAACATTTCTACCTCCTTATTTCGGTATTTGTAGGTTTCTAGAACTAAGGCTTTTGTATTTATACTATATGTATCAAAAGTTACATGTATGCCAAGGACCATTTATACCGACTGCAGTCTTATTCCATAGTTCTGACATTCTCTTTTCAGAGAACATTGTTAATTTTCAGTTAACCTGTATTGAGCCTTGTGTAAGTTTAATAAAGACAGGTTCGGGATGAAGTGCTCCCATACAGGTCACCTTTTACCCCATAGACTCTCATTTTAACGCTTAACCTAGTGGGTTCAGCCCCTAAAGAGGATTATCACCTCTCACTCAGTAGCATGGGGGATTATCACCCCCAGAGAGGATTATCACCTCTCACTGATCATGAGTAATCTGTGGGATTATCACCCCCTAGATAGGATTATTACCTCTCTGAGTATCCTAAATATCACCCTCTAGAGGATAATCACCTCTTACTCAGTACCCTGGGGAATTATCACCCCCTTGAGGATTATAACCTCGGACTGAGTTTCCTCGGGGGATTAGAAAAAAGTGACCTAATGTCCTCTGTTGGAGTACTTCATCCCTTACTCCTTTCCCCACATATGTTCTTGTTGAGTTGCTTACTTATAAGATTATAAAGGGGTTGTGGGTTAGGAACATTTATTGTTTTCTAACTGTTGGACTTCTTTTGCATCTTTTCTTTTTTATATATAAAATTTTCCAACAAAGAGTCTAATCTTAGTTTCAGCTTCCTCCATAAAAATAGCAAAATGGAATGGAATTCCAAGTGGCCTAGCTAGAATTCGCAGTGTATTATGGTATTTTTAATGCAACGAGCGCTGCAAACGCTACATTCGCTGGAGAGCAGTTTCCATATCATCGCTGCGCTTTTTCGTCAGCGATTGCAGAGACCATAAACCAAGCTTTAATGGCGTAATAAGTTTTTTTAGTAACGAATTTATTTAATAACAGATAACATGCTTACATTACTATAACAATTATTATATAATTACAATAACCATATAAAACAAAGTACAGTTACTATCGATCAATACACAAGCTAATTACAAAAAGATTACATTTTTTCTTTTTAAGTGTATATGACAGCGATTTTTTTTATTTGCTTGAACGAATCTACATGATGTTCTGATAAGAAAATGGAAAAAAATTTCGATATCAATTTTTCTTCTCTGCGTTCTAGCCGTCTAAAAACGTGAAATTTCACTTCCGGTGTGTTACAAAACCGCGCAAGAAGAAAGACTGGAAATAGTCCACTGTGACGTCAATACAGGAATGCCGGTGTCAAGGTTTCTCAGTTCCTCGCATTTTTTGATGCGCCCTGAGGAAGAAACATGGTTCTATTAAGGTGTGTTGTCTATGGTTGTAGCAACACGCACCAAAAAACGGAGGAACTGAGAAATCGCGACACTGGCATTCTTGTATTAACGTCACAGCGGACTATTTCCAGTCTTTCTTCTTGCGCGGTTTTGTAACACACCAGAAGTGAAATTTTTCGTTTTTAGACGGCCAAAACGCGGAGAAATAAATCGATATCGAATTTTTTTTTTTATTTTCTTATCAGAACATCATGTAGATTCTATCAAGCAAATAAAAAACTCACTGTCATATACACTTTAATAATACAATGCTTATTTAATGGGCTTGCGGTACTATTCACTTTTTTCAAATATCCCATTCTATTATAATTATAATTAAAGTGATAGTAATACATACATTAACGACCTATTACATTTGTCAAAATTCATAACTCTAAAAAGGGAAATCATTAAAAAATAACTGCCCACTTTCGTTAAAATATCTTTAAAAATGTTTTGCATTTGTAATTTATTTTATTAATAGCTCAATTTCGATATATTAAAATTCAACTTGAAACAAAATACATCACTACGAGGCTTAGGTGAATGATAGTACGGATTTATAGGGTTTATTCCCTAAGCGTCGTAGCGATATCTTTTGTTTGAAGTTAAATATTAATATATCGAAATTGGGCTATTAGGTGGTTTTTCACGTTACAATGTACGTCAGGGCGGCCATGTTGGTGCACACCTACAAATTAAAGAATTTTAATGAACTTCTTTTGTTTTGTGCACCAATATGGCCGCCATGGCCTTTGTCATTTGAGTCCCACAGGACTGAAGGTCACGTGAGTGAAAACCATCTATTGGATTTTTTTCTTGAAACGCAGTATGAGCTCTGGAAACATAAGTTCATCTTGTTGCGTGTTTGTTTCTGTAAACCACTGGCTTCTTTTCGATTAAAGTATTACAGTTACTGCAGTTATCACAGAATTCCATTTTTGATATTTGTTGTTACGCAATCGGGTAAGTTTTTAAAGTGGTGCGAATCAGTCTAGAATTGTACTATAAAAAGTAGAGAGGTTTTTAAGCCTATAAGCAATTTAGCTTTATAGTCGCAACTCGTCAGAAAATAAATATCACCACGATGTTTTACCATATAGTCAGAAATAGTTTTCCATGAAGCAGATTGATTTTGAATTCTACTATTCCACGCGTACGCGTACGCTTAGGTTACCAATAGTGCCGCTTTGATGTGGAGGAACACGAAGCTAGAGTTCAAAGTTTTGAAAAAATTGGTCTGAAATGTCGTATAAATAAAAATAGACGAGAATACCGTGCTTTTATTATTGCTGTTCGGACCGACGTGACATTCGAAAAATTGGGCAATCTAATGGCCGTTTTTAAATCAAATTTTTGGACGTCTACGATTTGTTATTCAGGATCATAATGTAGCCAAAAACGTTTATATCCTGCATTCATGAAACAGTTTGCAGTTCTTCTACAGGATCCCAATTACGCAGCAGCGACCGGGGCATCGAAGACTCTCGAATTAGAATAAAGCACCTGCACCGCATGACACGAAACAGGCTTCTGAGGCAGTGATACAACAAGCGGGCGAGTTGAGATAACGCAGCAAAAACTACAATAACGCACATCGCTGAAGGCGCCAAGCCAAGCAGACCTATCTCGATCCACTGCAGGGCGTGGAAGAGGTTTTGATTAGGTCCGGTGGGATCTATTCCCTCGGAGATATAGGTGGCCTCCGCTAAACTGAACGTGCAAATAACAATCAGGCTCATTAGTGAAAAACCTTCACAGATGTTGGCTTTGCGGTCGCGGAATGGCCTCATTGTTAGGTGATGGATTAGAATCAAAACGCATGCGCAATTGAGACATACGAACCGCGTCATTGGATCAATAATAAAGGTATTGATGGTCAGCAGGACTAATCTTCGGCCAGTCAGTACGCTTTCCCAGTACAGTGTGCCATGATCGCTATTGGAGGCTTTACGAAATGGGCCGTGGAGAACCTCCTTGATTTCTTCTACACCTTCCACATTTCCAGCAAAGAGCATTTCTTCGTCTTGAGTCTTCCAATTCTTATAGTGCCGAACGATCCAAACAATAAGGAAAGGCAAAGGGAATACACAAGCTGTCAAGAATTCCTTGGCCGTTACTTTGTCTTTGGCGAGCATCAGCGATCCCCAGAAAAGTACGAGGACCAGGGGGACGATGAATGCCACTATGAACGCGATTAACAGGTACTGCCACCACTGCCAACATGGAATGTTTCCATCTACGAAAAGACGCCAATCCGTCCCCATTGGAACGCAGTGCATCAGTTTAAGGGTTGTATCTGCCAGCCTTTCATATCCAAGTAGCAGTGTTTCCAAAGCAACAGCCAGGTATAATGTGAGTGATGGAGCGCTTATGTATTTTGAAGTACTTGCGGCTCGATGAATGGCATAGATGAAACCAATGGAAATCAACGTTGCCAGGAACTTTAAGCATCGAAACAGTTCTTTGGTGACAACAGTGAGACCAGGAAATGGACAGCCGATGCTACCATTTAATGTCTTAACCTGGAAGTTAAAAATGGCAATTATCGGAGGGATTATTGGTACCATGTGGAGAGTTTTTTCCGGGGACCTAATCATTACCAGCTCAGCAACTTGGTAGAAATAGAAAATAATTTTCAGATAACCGGAATCATGTGGTTTGTCGTCTTCCTGTCGAAATGCTGATACAAAGGAACTTGTTGGTGTCCTCTTAAACCACAAACTCTGTTTATAAACTTGCGATAAAATGGGAGGCTTGAAAATGAAGTAACTTGCAAACACAAATACGTAGATTGCGGTCGCCAACCAAAACCAGTAGTCATTACATTTCTCTTTTTTTCGACATGAAGTTGAATACAGCGCTTCACTGTACCCATCAGAACACTTGCCACAAAGCACGCCAGTCCTGCTGCCATGACAATCATTATAAGCGTAATGGCTCGAATTGCTCGAACTGCTACAGTATTCCAATGGGCATGGGAAAAATTGCAGTCTTGGAGGAATTGTTGAAATGTTTAAGCCCCAAAAGTTCTCTTTGGCTTTAACTTTTCCATTTTCACACCATGCTCCGTAGGGACATTTTAGGCATTCGGTTCCTTGTTTGATTTTCAAGCCAGTGGTCCACCCTCTCTGCAGACTGTAAAATGTGTCAGGACACTCTTCGCAAAACAATTTCACGAAATTCAGCTTCATCCAACAGGGGTCATCTTCTGCCAACTCTGGACCTTTTGTTGTTTCCATACGCTCAAACTCAAAACGGTCTGTTTCTTCGCTTTGATCCAGTTTGACCCGCCCACCAAATGGGCATCGAATGGTAGAGGTGGTATCGAATCTGATCGAACTGCTCCTGGTAGCACCTAAGATTGGGTAAAGTTTCCTGTTTACGTTTGCTGTAAATGTAGAATTTGTAACAATGACTGGGCCGGAGCTCTCAGAATACACGAAACATGCACTACTTAAATTAGAGAGCCGCTTCAAATGCGTCTGAAGAAAGTTGCTATTCATGATGTTTAGGCTGCCGTAACCTGTCCTCATATGTACATGCCCTCCCAAAGTTGAACCTTCGTTGTCTTTGAAAAAACAATTTTTTAAGGTAACATTGCCATTAACGAAAATCAATGCTCCCGAGAAACCGACATTGCCCTCGAATATGCTATCTTCAATTATCACTACTTTCTGGGATCTTTTACTCCATATGAATTTGCTGCTTTGATTCTGTTTAAGACATTTCGGAGGATCCTCCTCGAGAAATTCAATTTGTACAGTAGGTTGAAAAGAATTGTTGAGAAACTTGCAGCTCTTCACAGAAATTAGCTGTTTTGCATTCTTTTGTACACCTACATAAAGTGCACAGTTATGTAATTCTTGAAATGTGACGTTTTTTAGAATCACCACGGCCTCAATAAAGGCCGGCCTGTACGAATTATCAGAATTATGCACTGACTTTAACCTAATGGTGTCACCATTACCTCGCGTCTCATTTCCTCCTACAAAAAGACTGTTTTTCACTACTAGTAATTTGCTGCTTGGGGAACAAATGACGCGGTAACGGATACGCAGACAAACATTAGTAGCCATTCTTATACCTATTCTGTTGTTACCGAAAATACAATTATCCAAGAACACCTTAATATCGGCAACATTGCGCCATATTTTAGGAGGTCCACTAGCTGTAAAGGCATACCCATAAGTGGAATTAATCATCACTTGAGTAAGTCGAACGTTAAATCCACCATACACAAATATAGCATTCTCATTGTTCAGGAATGTAGTGTTCAATACTGACAAGTTCCCAGTGGTATATAGGTTGTAGAGTCTCAATGAAAATGCAAATCCGTTGTACCCATGAGCAAGTTCACGGAAAATGGAATCGGTAATGAAGCCAGATACATGTACTCTGTACTTTAGGGACTTTGACTTAATATACACGGCACCCATTGTACTTCTATCCTCGGAGGTTACATTGAATCTCCCCACCTTGCCCTGAAAAACACATCTCGAGATTTTTAGAATGAAAAAGTCGTTAGACAAGATGGCAATGACGGATTTGGTATTGTATAAGAACTCGGTGTCGTTAATGACGAGGGAAGACTTCCTACAGACTCGAGATTCGTCCTGTGCTATACCGACTGCTATCTGGCAATTCATAAATTTGCAGTTAGTAATAACGACACTGGAACAGCTCACACCAGGTAGAACGATTCCATTGTTGTGGAATACCAGGTTTGAGAGAGTTAGCCTGAGGAGACGATTTCTATCGTGTTTAAAAACCAAACCATAGCGTCGTTTGCAGGAAATATGCGCCTTTGCAGGCCAGCCATGTATTGTTATACTTTTATCTGTCTCATTCAAAATTGTTTCGTTTGCACCGTCCATTTGTTCACAGCTGAACGGATGTGACTCGCTGTCCCTTCCATCAAGACAAATCTTTCCTCCATCAGTAACTCTCAGTAGTGCTTTTGGTAGAGTCTGGCATGGCTCAACAGAAGAACCGCATCGAGATGAGTCTTGGCCATTTTGATGAGAAACAAAAAGGCAATCACTTGCCTCGGCATCACCACCTGAAGAATTAGAACAAGTATACATATCAACAGTCTGTGTTGGGGAGGGGGGGGGGGGGGGGGGTTTACGTGGCATTGTTTGTGCGACGTTTAACACAGGGATACCAGTGATCAAAGGCCCACTAAGGCATCCATCTTGTGTTACAGAAACTTTAACTGCCTTTAAATTACACTATCCCCCGCCTCCTTGGATTTCATAGAGGCAAAGATATCTCCATGACATGCATTTTAATGGAAATGGTGTTTCTTTCGGCAAAACCACTGAGGCAGATTTTTTACTGATGTAAGACTAATAGTTTTATCTTCGATTTTTTGTAGGGGTTTTGATCGAAGTAGCATTTTCTTCCGTTTACAAGATAGATTTGCTGCTGATAAAAGATTCTGTCCTCCTCCTTTCTAATATCACTATCACCAAATGAGTTGTTTTTTTCGGGTCTTTATGTGCCAATATATTAAATGAAGTGCCCTTTTCGGCTATGCTATTGCTAACAGAATGTAATAATAATTATAAATAATAAAAATAATAAGCGCAGTTTTCGATTGTTTTTCTTCAAGATGCTCAATTTTGAACCGTACAGGACGTAGCTAACAAACATGACAAACGTTGAGAATAATCGTGTTTGGGCAGGTGTGACGATTGTGCGTGTACAATAATCTGGCGTTCACATCATATTTCCTCGCATTATTATTATTAATTAAGTCGAGTATTTGGGCCCATCGGTGAAAAACGTGAAAAAATAGATCTTAAGAAATGACTGTGGGTTCAGGATCAGCAAGGTTACAGAGATGGCACAGTGGCGAGAGCGCTAACTTGCCATTATTTTCACCGAAATCACGGTGAAACCGATGTCATATGCTGTGTGTTGTTTGTTCTCATCCTTACTTCGAAGTGAATTCTAGTGAATTATTGTGGCCGGCCACTGTTATTCCACAATTTAACCATCGTGACTTTTACGTCAGCAGACGTTTGCGATATAACCATTTTTAAACAGCCACATCAGTTCTCAGAACGGGGAAGTTCGTTTCGTCACTGAACAGAGAAATCGTCGCCGCATTGGAATTTCAATCGATTTTTAACAGTTAATAAGTTGGCAATAGCAGGATTAACCTCTCACTTACCTGTTTGTTTCATGTTAACGAGCATAACCAACAAATTAATGTTTAACAACCAACGGAAGCCCGCGAGATAATACATCTCGGTGAACATGAAATGATTGTGAAGCGTATTAAATTGACAGTTGTACCTTTTATCAGATATACATTGAGCAAGCAACACTTGATATTAAGAAATATTGAGACAGCGCGACGCGGAAAAATATGACATTGCGGTCATTTCTTAAATTAAATGCATCGGGAGTTTTAGAAAACGTCCTGGTTTCTTCATTGAAGGCTAAATTTTAACAGTAAAATTTTTCTTCTAAATTATTGTTATCTATAAAACAACATATATTTCCGAATACATGTATCAGCAAGTTTGTAAGAATACTTTTATTTTTAAACGTTACGTTATTCTGCCATACAAGCAAGGTCAGGGCAAGTGCAATATATGTGCCAAAGGAGGATATTACCATCTTCCCGGCATGCACTTCAAACAAACTATATTATCAAACGGCGGCGACCCGCAAGCAGCTCATTTTACACAGACGGCGTTGAGGTTGGAAGTCAGTTGGTCGTTAAGCGGAAACCTTTCAAAAGAAATCTACTATTACCTATTTAGTATTATATTCGCTTTTACACGATATCTTTCATTTCAGGTTATATATTCTACAGTTTTTTCTCAAGGCCGCTAAGCTTCTCAGATCTAGACGGGCCGAAACCCTTGCATTTTCATTGGCATCGCGTGGTAGACTCATCACGGCTCTTCATACATTCGTGGAATCAATGAACCTTTTCGTCATTCGAAAACAATGCCGGCTTAAATTAGAAGAAATATCCGTATTTGCTTGCTTTGACCTACTGAATCTAATACGCGCGAAAAGAGCCTGTGAAATATTCTCCGCTCACAAAAACAAAACCGCAGATACTCAATTTCAACTCAACTAGAACTACTCAGCACGCGACTGTCCTGCTGTGTCTGTTTACGGCTTTGTTTATATTTTTAGTTCTAAATAAACCGTGAGTCGCTTTTCTCGCTACTTTCTGACCTTTTTAGGTACGAGTACTAATCATTTAGCTTTGTTCGATTTTCACCTTATTTTTTTTACTGTGATCGATCGAATCGGTCCGCAAATGCAAATAAATCTTCTCACAAACGACACGCCGCTTGGAGTTTACCTTCAACGCCAATAAAAACAGACAGCCACCGAAATAGATCACATTCACCATCAAAATTTGAAATGAAATCGTGGAGTCAATTGGAGTCAATTAGGTTTTTAATGAAGTTTAAGCCTTGATTGACTGGATTTGGTTATTATTTGGCTATTGACTCCATTTTTTTGTATCGATCCAACCAATTTAAAATACGCCTCAGCGAAGATTGCACACAGACATGGACGACAACAGTCAAACAATGACACGATTATTTTTTTAAACGGGTCTACTCCAGTCTAAGAAAAACATTTCCTGGACCATTATTTATAGAGTAATAAGGTACTTATTGTTTTCTTGCGATGCGATTAAAGCGAGGAAATCCATGTGCAAGTTTGACTAAAATGCGTGCATTCTTCGGTTCAACCGGAAGTCATTCAACCGAATTTAACCCAAAGCACGCTGGGAAGATGGTAATATCCTCCTTTATATGTGCCCCTAACTGTATTGTAACAAGCATGTCAAGGAATTCAATCTTAGTACTAAGAATCTACGGCAAGTCAAATAAAAAAAAAAAAATTTCATTCTTCGAAACTAGGATGGCTATGACCTTTCTACCAGAAACGCCCAACGATATGGTATGTTTGTCAAATAGATACTGAAACGCCCACAAAATAAATATCACAGCGCATACTTACAAGTCATTTCTCGTTTCTAATAAAGACAAAAATCATGATGCCGAAACTACGTCTTTTCAAACAACACTTGCGTAGAATCCATTGCGTAAAATAAGAAAAAAATGTAACCGGCTTAGAAGAAAACGTTAACGTCTGAATATGTTGCTTTAACATTGTCTGAATATGTGAATTATATTGCCATAGGAAACTATTGAAAGTATAGTACTTATTGAAACAAAAATGATTACAAAATTCATCGTTAATATATAATGATTTCAAATAAATGAACCAATTTTTATCTCAGGAATGAATATTTTTTTATTTGTTGTAGATTGTAAGATTTTATTTGTTGCGTCGACGAAGGAGACGCTTCCTAATCTTGTCGGCTAGGCGGAACGAATCGAGAAAAGTGTCGGTACCAAATCTGCGCCATCTTGAAACGTCACAATAGTATCCAGCATACTTAGCGCGTCGTCTAGGCGCCAGGCGGAACGAATCGAGAAAAGTGTCGGTACCAAATCTGCGCCATGTTGAAACGTCACAATAGTATCCAGCATTCCCAGCGCGTGGAAATCAGGCATCATCCTGGGGAGCTTGCGGTTCCGAAATGTCACATGTGAATAATCTATTTGTCTTGATTTAGTTTCGGATATTTTCCCGATTTTGAAATCGTACGGCTCAATATTTCAATGCCTACTAAAAGTATGCAGTGGAAAAATTGGAGGAAGGTTCTTCTCCGGACCAAGTAAGTTGTTGGGTCTCTTTGGAATCAAGCAAGAAGTTATCGGATTTCCCTCGCTACCGTTCTAGTATGTTTTGAATGTTCTATCTTGATTTTGCTGTGGTTTTCTGCCTGATTTGGGAAGCTTTCACCTAAATACCGACGTCGTTCTTCGCGATGTTCTACGGTACGGTGCAATTCGCTGTATGTCTTGTAGCAATAATTGACTGACCGGCCGCGCCAGGCGAACGCAGATTAACTTTATAGTGCTCGAAATTGCTCCTGTATCGGGCACATTTGCGACTAAAGATTTCGAAGTTTTGTGACTAAACTTTGTCTAGCTAATAAAGGAATTATATTCAACAGTCTTGTGTCTTACTTGCAACTGGTAGCTGTAATTTTATCCGAAAAATCCCGCGAAATTACATTGAATGTTGCGTGACTTAATCGTCGATTTCATGCTCCATTAACGCGGTGTCCAAGAAGTTTATCACGGGAGCACTTTTTCAGGCTTTTCTCAGAAATTTCTCATTTCCGGTTCCGGTATTAGTACATGTACTGAGGAGTATGATTTCAGAATCGGAGAAATAAACGAAATGAAATCAAGACAAATATACTATTTACATGTATATGTCGAAAAAATCTGAGACCTTTCGGAGTACACAGCACGGCAGGATTTTGCCCGATCCCACGGCGATAGCGTGAATTTGTTTGATGTCGGCCCGACGTCTTTGCCTGCGTGACATATCTCGCGACATAGCCCTTTTAAACAGTGGCTAAATTAATTCATGAAACTGAGGTACTAGGTCAAGACGAGGTGCCACGGGATAAGGAGACGCACTATAATCTATGATTACTACTAGTTGTAGATTGTAAGCTAGTAGATTTCATCAACATTTAAACTGTAAACAAGAAGCTGTACACAGCTTGAACTCGTGCGTTTTTAAATTATTGCAGCATTGTTTCCCGAGTGTTTTGAGTGCTTTTACGGAGAAACAGAAGCTTAAAATTATGTCTAATCAAAGGCTCCTAAGAGACAACCCGTGTAGAAGAAATGCGAACGCGTAACGCAATATTGCCGTAAGATTACGTTTCCACACTGACACGGTTCGATATTTAAAAAAAAAATTAAACGTAAAGATTTTTGACGAACGGAAAAAAAAAAACAGAACATCACTTTCAGAATGTCCAGTCCGAAGAAAAAAAAAAAACAGGACAAAAAAAAAAGAAAGAAAAGAAAAAAAGAAGTCTCGAGCGTGACTTGAACTCGGGCAGTCCGGGGCTAAGCCAAAACACCTATCCACTGCACTATCGAAGAACACTTAGTAGATAAGGTCTAAATTTTATTATTTTAAGGTAGATACGCATCAAAACGCGTGTCTCGGTCGAAAAATCCTTTTAAATAGATTTTAACGTTGCACTAAAAACTCCAAATGCGAAACATCTTTAAGCTTATTGTTGTTTATATTCGTATAAATCAAATTAATTATTGTTATCGCTGCCGATTCACGTTGTTCTTGTTACGAAACGTATTCGTAACAAAGCATTTAATACTCACGAAGTTTACAGCTGATGGAATTGAGGAGCGAGTGAGTGAGTGAGTGAGAGAATTTTATTTTAGTCACCGTTTCCGATAACCCGTGCATTATGCTTGCGTGTATACACGGGTTTAAGAGCGACTCTCTCTACCGACCGGGTGAGATCCGAAAAACCTGGCAGGAGGTCGAAATATCAAGCACCCAAATATTTCACCCAGAGATACCCTAATGTGTCCTAGTAAATGTGAGAAACTTATTTTGTTGTGGAGTTAAATATTATTTTAGAAAATAATGAAAAGCTCAAGACGGCCTGATTTGCCCAAAAATCACAAATCCGACCTCAAATACCGAGAGGTTCAAATCGATCTCGCGCACACGCGCAAAGCAAAATATTATAAGTATTTTCAAATCACTTGATTAAGAAGATCATTCTGAGCTGTTTGAGCTATAATAGAAATATAAAGCGCTTTTATTTTATTTTTGGCGGCTTTGCAAAAGTTGATAAAATTTCAGATTTTAAAAATACCGAATTATACACTGTTTTCGAATTATTAAAAACACACTCGGTATAACTCGTAATTACTTCAAACTTTCAAAATAGCAAGTACATGAGTTATATTTCAGCTGTGCATAAAAATTTGTTTGGTAAAATTTGATTCTGAGGAGACCGGCTGCATGTTATTTGACCTAAATTGGGCTAAGCTTACAGGCAGAAATGTAAACATTCGGTACCGACTTTTGTCTAACCAGCTATACAATCGTCCCGAAAACGATGCAGTTGCTCTAAAAGCTATCCAAATTCAAAATCCCCTTGAAATTAACACTTATTATGCAGCTTACCTGGATTCTCGGAGGATTTACAGTCCTGTAATTCTTGTATTTGTTCTGTTCGAACCGGGATTGAAGAAACACTTCCAGACCACTGTTGATGTGTATTCCATCCCTGGCTAAATTCTCGCCTTTGACGTCCTAGTTTCTTTACGTGCATTGGTAGTGACTTTTATATGTATCTCCCTAAGCTTTGTATCTGATAATTTTCTCGGTATCTCTAACTTTTGAGGGTGAAACGGGCAAATTTCTGGCCAACTTGAAAGGTCCTGCAAGGCGCCGAAACGACAACTGAAATATGATCGCAACAGTGCCCTGTCACGCAATATGCAGAAGCATTATATTGTAACGCAAGACTTACTCCTCACTAGGAGTAAGTGGGGATGTGGTTGGGGAATTTTATGACGCATAATTTTTATTCACCAGTGTCTTTATTTTGCACAACCGCCGCTTTGATAAGGGTTAAATGCCAGACTATTTTAACATACACAGAAACTATCCAGCAAATGCAATCAAAACGGTTCATTACAACCGACACTAGTTTGGAGAACTTGAGAAAACAAAACGTCTACAACTCTATGGCTCCGCAAACGGCTACTTTGTTTTAAGTGATATTTACTTATAACCGCTTACGCGCAAACTAGTTTTGTATACTTCAATATCATATGAGCTAGTGGATCCAGTTGAGAAGGGGCTCAGCGTCGCTCCTCCCCAGTCCCCCGAAAATAACATGACATGGGAAAAAACGTTTGAGAGTGTTTCAAAACCCAGCCTATAAATGTATGTCCAAAATGTTTATAAAAGGTAATACAAATTTACTGCGCGTATCGCGTTAGAGACTTTGACTGCCCATTTTGGTACCCAGGGCGTCGCGGTCAGCGGAAACTAGAGACAAGTCCCCCGGCGGGCGTCGGTTAGCTGGAACATGGTAGGAAGCCAATTTAACATCTATCTTGCTGCGCGCCTTGTCTCACGTACCCAGGTAAATACAATACAATACATACCAGGGAAATATTACGAACACCCTCGGTGATGTCAGAAGTCTTCGGATCTTGGTGCGCGGTTTTCGTTCGTTCATACAGAGTTGATCTACATTCACTGCAAATTCCTATTGACATGAAAGAAATGTCTCAGTTTAAGAAAGCGACTACTATAAATAGAATGAAACCTCCAAGGGACGGACCATTATTTTTCTGGAGCGGGGGTGGGGGGGATGATCCTCTTTTGACGTTGTTCCCACAGGCCAACATACTCGCACCACCCGGCCTAGCTGTGGTACCAGCGGTGAAGGCAGGCACATTGCTGATTTAAAATGATTCCCATCACCATAGGTTACTCCAAATAACTAGCTTGTAAACAGTTATTGCCCCATTAGCTTTGATGGCGATATCGTCAGGAAGATGACAGACTTCTGAAACTCGCCCATTTCTCGGACAGAATGTCAACGTTAAATGGCAAGGCAAGCGGCATTCCTTGAACGAAAACCCGGACCTTAAGCCCTGGCACAACGAAGAGTTTTTTGGCTGCTTTTTGCAAAGGCAAGGTGAAGGAGTTGTCTTGTGTAGCCAAATGGAAAGAATCATCACTGAGCAATATTCAGTTTTGGAACTAATATTTTTTAATAATTTATCTGACTTCTCTGTAAACATTTTTTTTTTACACATATCGTGTTTGCAAACAATTTATTTTGTCTTTTCAGGCCCTGCAAACATTTTTTTTCAATATTTCTTATCCCCCGCCCCTCCAGAAAAACAATGGTCCGTCCCTAATTTCAAAATAAATTTGTGTAGCATAGCTTACCTGATCCCACAGGTAAAAATATTCCTGTTAGATTGAGAATATGCTACGAAATCTGTTTGCTGATGCCGCGATCTGCAGCGCGGGACTTTTACAGATGGTTCGACAGCTGAACTGGTACTCGGCAGCGCGATGAACCTTTTCGCCAACCAATGCCCAAGGAAGAGCGATGTGCCGAGCAAATATCCAGGTCATTGATGTTTGAGGGCAAGGTAAAGATTGACGATCTTGCCAAGATAAGCTCGACCTCAGTGTCGAGGGAGGCGGCGGACATTAAATTTAGGGAGCTCTTGTGATTAGAGATGTCCTTCTCGCAAAACACAAGTGGAACAATCACACCGTCTTTCTTGCTGCGTGGATCTTTACCGCACTGGCCGCCATATAACCGCTTGAAAGAACAACTTTTCTCCATTTCACTGTCTCGATGAAAAATATAACCCTAACTTCTAGCAAGCGTAAACAACAACTGAGGGGACTTTTAGCGGCTGCGCTGCCCTGTCAATCAATTTATAGGTAGTTTAAAACAGACCGATTTTCGAATTGCAGTGCACACAGATCTGCTGTCTTGTTATTGTACATGATTACAATCTTTATTGTCTAAAACCTCTATTAGTTTGAAGGAATCTCGCCGTGGTATTGGCCATTATTAATATGTTAGGGTAGGATGTAATTTTACAAAACGCGCATCAATAGTTTGAAAGTTATAGTAAAGTTACGAGTTGATTCTAGTTATTTCCTTCAATGATGACTATAAGTGCCCAACTTTTATCGCAATTTTGACACTTTATCAGTGCAATCTCAATTCAATTTGGGCTTTGTGTTAAAAACAACAGGCTGAGAGGTATGTGCGTAAATCTACACTATAATTCGCAGCACCTGCGACAACAAACGAAGGAGTGCGCAACACACTTATTTTTGTGTGCGTAGCTTCACTATAGAAATTATTATTACAATTGCAAAACAGTCATTCCCAATAATTGTGACATTCAGTAAGCGAACTTAGTTTTCGGAATCAAATTATGAGAAACCAATTCTTCTGCACCGAACCAAAATAAACACTCTATCAAAACTTGTTTTCCCGGCTTTTCATTTTCGAGATTGGGCTGCGGAAAATGCTGAAACAAATACACGCATGTTTTAATCAGAAATATTTCTTTTTAGTAAGTTATAATATTTGAAAAAAATACGAGGTTATGTTTTATCCTCTATTTATTATGTTTTCAAAGAGAAATCGTGTTTTTAACTCGCGTTACAATAATGATACTCTGCGTATTGCGTGACAAGGCACTGTTGCGATCGTATTTCAGTTGTCATTTCGGCGCCTTGCAGGACCTTTCAAGTTGGCCAGAAATTTGCCCGTTTCACCCTCAAAAGTTAGAGATACCGAGAAAATTATCAGATACAAAGCTTAGGGAGATACATATAAAAGTCACTACCAATGCAAGTAAAGAAAATAGGACGTCAAAGGCGAGAATTTAGCCAAGGATAGAATACACTTCAACAGTGGTCTGGAAATGTTTCTTCAATCCCGGTTCGAACAGAACAAATACAAGAATTACAGGACTGTAAATCCTCCGAGAATCCAGGTAAGCTGCATAATAAGTGTTAATTTCAAGGGGATTTTGAATTTGGATAGCCTTTAGAGTAATTGCATAATTTTCGGGACGATTGTATAGCTGGTTAGACAAAAGTCGGTAATGAATGTTTACATTTCTGCCTGTAAGCTTAGCCCAATTTAGGTCAAATAACATGCAGCCGGTCTTCTCAGAATCAAATTTTACCGAACTAATTTTCATGCACAGCTGAAATACAACTCATGTACTTGCTATTTTGAAAGTTTGAAGGAATTACGAGTTATACCGAGTGTGTTTTTAATAATTCGAAAACAGTGTATAATTCGGTATTTTTAAAATCTGAAATTTTATCAACTTTTGCAAAGCTGCCAAAATTAAAATAAAGGCGCTATAATTATGTATTATAGCTCAAACAGCTCACAATTATCTTCCTAATAAAGTGTTTTGAAAATAATTATAATATTTTGCTTTGCGCGTGTGCGCGAGATCGATTTGTACCCCTCGTTATTTGAGGTCGAATTTGTGATTTTTGGGCAAATCAGGCCGTCTTGAGCTTTTAATTTTTTTCCAAAAAAATATTAAACTCCACAACAAAATAAGTTTCTCACATTTACTAGTACACATTGGGGTATCTCTGGGTGTTATAGTTGGATGTTTGTATTTTCGACCTCCCGCCACGTCTCACCCGGTGAATAGGGAGAGTGTCTTAAAAGTAAAACTACACTACATTCACTACATTCAGTAGCCGACACTTCAAAGCTCGATCGCTAAGCAAATTGCAAGTTATATAAAACACAAAACTTGCCGGAACAAAAATCCCACAGGAATAATATCAAACGGTCCTATCCATCCATGAACGCCTTGCATTGTCGGCTTGAAAACGTGCAATTGTACGCTGTAGTTCTTTACTTTGCTTGTCACTGTCAACACACGGAGAAATTCTGCGGTATGTATTTCATGGCTGAAAGCCATATAGTCGTCGACATAAACTAAAATATGCATGCATAAATTTGCATGCGCTAACGTGACACCAAAAAAAACAAGAAAAGTCAAAGTCGGATTTACAACTCATGTGCTTCGCCACGAGTAATTATGTAAGAAATTTACAAGATACACATTAACGTTATATTGTAACGACATATTACAGACAAACTGGAAAATGTATTGCAATTTACATAGGTTTTATACACGACATTCATAATGGCCGACGGCGCGCGTGACTAGCAATTACTTAAACATGAAAGCGAGGTCAGAAAGGCCACGTTCGCTTGATTTCAGACAAGATCTCTACGAGTAGTAAAATCGGACTTTAAGGGTTTAGATTGTTATTTGGTTTGTTATTGAAATATGTGAGAAAAAAGGTGAAGATGCGGAGGACGTTTCAGTTGCATACGGGCAGATCGAGGAATTAATCAAGCGATTGGAAAAATCAAAGAACGCGACGAGTTGTACCAATATGCGAGACGGCGAGCCATGGAGTCACAGTGCGCCGAGTCATACGAGTCAAACGAGCCATGCAGGGTACGAGCCAAAGGAGCCAAGGTGCAAGCAAACACCAATGACCGCAAGGAAGATATGAGACCGTTCAGAGATTCACGCCTTTAGATCAAGGCAAAAATGGAAGAAATCGCGAAGAAAGAAACACAAATGGAGCTTTAAAAGCAATTATACATTAACATCATTGTACATTCGAAGAGCAGACAAAGCTCAAATTACAACAACAAAGGGAAATTGAGGAGGCCACGATACAACAACAGCAGGGAGAGGAAGAGTGGTACAGAAAGAAGCTGGAGTTAGAGAAGGAAATCACAGAAAACCA
The DNA here is from genome assembly GCA_024195265.1 of Dendrophyllia cribrosa. Lineage (NCBI taxonomy): Eukaryota > Metazoa > Cnidaria > Anthozoa > Scleractinia > Dendrophylliidae > Dendrophyllia > Dendrophyllia cribrosa. The sequence continues at coordinate 37,351,924 of JAJLRJ010000005.1, read as the reverse complement.
AGCAGGGTCGCCACCTTTCAGTGTGGGAATCTTTTCGTTCGTTACGGCCCTAATTCACTCGAGTTACTATAAACAGATACACTTTACACAAACAACCTTTTAATCATTTCATCTAAAAACACCCTAAACAGAATTTTCTAGAACTTTCTAGAACAGGTGTCATAAAGTGACCCAGACACCGCGTGCATTTTATAAATCGTGCAGGCTCGGCACCAATCCAGCCCGATTAATAAATTATTGCGAAGAGTATAGATCATATGTACGAAACTCTAGAAGGTAGCGCGTGATAATGATTTTTCCGCCGTTTCTCGCTCAGTTTTCACAGCTATTTGTAAAAGCCTACTATTACACTACGGACTGTCTAGTGTTAAAACTAACGTTACTGTTCTACTCAGTTGTTCAACAACGTGAATTGTGATCTGTATTCTTCTTGCTTCCTACAGTTGGCCTTCATCGCATGCTCGATGTTAGACAAAATCTTATTTTGAAAAAAAAACACCATGGATTCTACATTGTGAACCTTCGATTGTGGAGTAGTTACACTACTAGCTATACCTCGAATTGTTAATTTCTTATGTACCTTACGCCCGATTTTACTTCTCGTAGAGTTCTTGTTTCAAATATTTCCACCAACAGCGGGGCGATTTTTCGTGGGGGCGATTAATAGAGGGACGGCTATTATTCGAGGCGTGAATACGGTAACTAGCTCTAATTTTCAAAAAGGGAATTGCAAAGAGCATTGCCACGCCGCAATGTCAAGAAATACGATTATGCCGTAGGCAGCTTAAGACACCTCGTTTATTTTTAGCTTTACGTAATACTTTTAGCTTAACGTAAAAGTTGCTTGTACCTGTACAAGTTTGTTGAAAATTACAACAGTCACCGATGTCTCAAAATTTAATGGAAATATTCGTCGCCGACTGTCGGCGGCAAGAACATGTAACGTACTGTTAATAACCAATCAGCATTAAGAGTTGCGTTCTCAGGCAGCTACATTAGGGACGGATCATTGGAAAAGTTATGGGGGCAAATACAAAAAAAATCGTGCAAGGGAAAATTTAAAAGAAATTCATGCACAGCAACACAAAAAAGATCCTGCATGCGTGCAGAAGACTTCATCATACCCCCCAAAAAATATTCCTACACAGCCAATGAAGGTAAAAAATCAAGTGATGAAAAATCACTCCTCCCCCCATAACTTTATTAATGGTCCGCCCTTATAAAGTCTAATTTCAGTCTTGTTCACTTCACGTGTTCGCAAGCCAATAGGATATCTCGAGCTCGTGTTACTGTTTCTGTAAAGGATAAAGTGCCGTCGAACGTTTAACGTTTTCACGACGGCGTGCTCGATCAGAGAAGAACAGAACATGAATTCATGTGTACGTAACCAAACCGCCCGCATGCGTAGTTTCAACATAAATCGGCGATTGTTAAACCGAGAAGTCCTGAGCGCTAGGGGGAAATCGGCGTCTGAATTACAACAATTACAACTATATGTATATGGAAACACGATTGTTGAAATTCAGTCGGCGAGAATTATAACAGTGACAACTATATGGGAACCAGGCTCAAAAGCTCAAATACAGACATTTTGTTTTGAAAACGATAAATAATAGACAAAACGCGACGCGTGCGTTTTCATATGTTGAACAATTATTACAAAAAAAATTAAAATATTCTGTTCATTTTTGGTGGCTATTTTTTTTTCTGTTAGAGTGTAAAAATCGGACACTAATTTGGTGACAAATGTGGCGAAAACTATTTGTGTGACTTATTATGCAACAATATCTGGAAAATGGGGCAACATTTCTCCTGCCAATATTTCGTCTTTATTTATCGGGAAAACTATGTTCTGCGTATATCTAAACATTAAAACAAGTCCCATTGAGGGATTCTGTTGCTAAAAAAAAGTCACTATTTGGCCCCGAAAGGATAATTGTTCTTAGGCGATAATAGCCCACTGGGCCTCTCTCTCCCTTAGCGCTTCCTGATTTGTGCATCTGTCAATAAGCTGAATCCTAACATTACTTAAACCCTGATGATCGGCCTGATTGATTCATCTTACTATCAGTATTAAGTTGTGTGACTATCAGCATGAAGTGAAATTTGTGATCCTCGCAACTGCTTAAGTTGATAGCACACTACGGGGATCACAAATTTACTCATGTTTTTCCGCAGTTCTTATATGATTTTCATATATTCATGCATATTCCTGTTATATCAGCATTAAATTGTGTGACCCATTATCATAGAAAGCTTCATTAACAATGATCCTATATTGAAGATCCAGTATTGTCCATTATGATTCACGCGCCACTAAACAATGGGTGCCTTGCTCCTGCGCAATTAAAGCAACAACACTAGAGGCGCGTGAAGCATAATGGACAAAACTGGGCCTTAAAGGATCAGATTTGCCATTTTAAGTTAAAAATGTCACCTGAAAAAGTCAGTTTACGCTTTTCTGAAGTGAAAAGCACAAGTATTTTCTTCACTTTGCCATAAAGCTGCTATTATCATTCTTTAATTGGAATGCAATATAGCGATATCTCGATTAAGAGCCGATTTAGCTCTAAAGTCATTTTCATACCAAAATATTGATCCCTCAGACGAGACAATTGCTCCAGGCGTGCGCGCTTTTGTTTTTCTTTTGGATTTCTATTGTTTTGGCTTTTGTTTTAGTTTTAAGAACGATATGCATAACTAATGTGTGGGGTTATACGGAAATCATTCCGATATCAATACCATCTTGACCTTAAAGCGCGGGGTTTTCTCGATATAGCCGTGATTTCCGCTTTCCTTCTGATTTCCCTCGTTTTCACCGCTAGGCCATGACAGACGAGCAAGCGAACGTAAACACGATGCCGACCAAAAGAAGCCAAAATGCACTCAGTCGAAGCATCGTGCGGCTGAAAAGTGCAAAATGATGGAGGTTTTTTCGCTTTAACCAAAGCAAATTTCCCACCAAAATGTTTACTAGATTCCAGTTTTTGTAAAACCGAGTGTGGATGTTGACATTGCGCCTGATAAAATTAGTTAGAACAGGATAGAACGCTTAAAGCGATGACCGCGCGGTCGAACTCCATACAAGCCTTATATACGAAATTGCTCACTTCAAGGGCAAAATGACGGTACTTTTTTGTAAAGTTATTAAAATATTTTAACGTTTCAATATAGAATAATAACCACAATACTGAAATCCGAGTGCGGATTTCAGAAAAGTAACTCAGAGATGCGCGAAATTTTGATTTTCCTTTCAAAAAATGACCTTTTTGCTATGATGTTAGGATCAAATTGGGAGCCTAGTGGCGAGTGAAAATACTATATAGGCAAATGTCACCCAATTTTTTGCCATGTGGCGCAGTTTTAGTTCTGATATCTTGGTTCAGCTGTATGATAGTAAACTCGAAACCCTATTTTTACTCAACTTTTCTGGTAGCCTACATTAAAGAATTTTGGTCTATTCATGAATAAATCATTGAACAACTCTTTAATTCCTATACAATAATGCAATGCAAGCTCACATGTCACGTTATTTCATCGCGCAGTGAGTTTCAGTTTGTTGTCTTTCATTGTTAAAAGCCGTGCTTGGAATTGACTCAGCTGGGGGCTTTCACTTGTTACATTCATCTGAAAATAACCTACAAAGTGTGATGACTGCTTAGGTATGTGCTTCATCTGTGCTCTCATGTTCACGCACTTCACTGTGCTTTTCAATAACACGCATGTTTATATTGAAAGGCGCAGAAACAGAACCTTTGGTTTAAACGTGTTCCAAACTAAAATGTGTTTTTCCAAAATTGATTTTTTCCGGAGCCTGAATGAGGGTCAGTGTAAAACCAAGTATTCTCAACAACAAGCCCATTGATTTGGTACAAAATGCTTGAATTTAACCACATCAGTTAAACGCTCAGTGTTATCGACTATGATGGGTCTGCAATATATTTTAATCACTTTGTACCACAAGAAAAACCGATGAAGGCATCGTCTAATAAATTCAGTTAAAATACATGTCAATTGCCCTGACTAACTCATGTATGCAGAAATTCTGCATCTTTAAATAAATTCAGTAAAAATACATGTTCACAACACGGACTGACTTATGTACGCAGAAATTCTGCATCTATGAATAAATTCAGTCAAAATCTATGTAAATTGCACCGACTATCCCGTGTACGCAGAAATTCTGCATCTATGGATACATTCAGTCAAAATCTATGTTAATATTACCAACTGACTTAAGTACGCAGAAATTATACACACATGAATAAATTCAGTCAAAATCTATGTAAATTGCACCGACTCTGACTCATGCACGCAGAAATTCCTCATCTATGAATACATTCAGTCAAAATCTATGTTACTCCCACCAACTGCCTTGTGTATGCAGAAATTCTGCATACATGAACAAATTCAGTTAAAATCTAGGTAAATTGCACCAACAAACTCATGTATGCAGAAATTCTGGATCTTTGAATAAAATCAGTTTAAATATATCGTGTTAATTGCACCGACTGACTCAATAATATGCAGAAACTGTACCTGTACATCTTAATATGACTGACTGATTAAAGAATGTAAAATGTAGAAATTCTAATTAAATGATTATATTGAATAATTAATTAAATTGAAATTGATAGTCTGTTTGATTTATTAGTAAGGATGGCACTGTTTTGCCATCCATCAATGCTGCCACAAAAATTTTCATATCCCACTCTGATTAATGGACCATACTGGTCCTAACTTCATAATTATCAGTATTTAATACACTGTACATACATGTAACTAAAAATAAAACTCGCATTGCCATGGGCCATAAATTTTTGCTATAGTTCAAGATGATGCAAATCATCACCAAAACAACTTCTCCCACACAAAGACAATAATTATTATAATTGAAAGGCTGAGAGCATAATCAACCCATGTCAAATTTTTGGATAATTTCAATATTTCCATGCTCAGATTTGGTAAAAAAGGAAAAATTACATGGCAGTGTTTTAAGAACAAACTGAAAAAGTATGGCATCTGGTTCTGTTCAACATCACACATTTATTATTAAAAATACATGTAATAGATCATTAAAGGGGCTATGTTGCGAGGTTTTGCCGAATTTTAGTAACTTTAATTTACACTTTTATCTGTCAAAATTCTTTTGTTCGATGATACGAAATAGGACTCTAAACGGAAACATGGTCACATACATAAGAGCTATTGCTTGTTTTGATTTAAGTCCAACAATTTCATCGCTCTTTTCTCCAGCAAAAAAAAAATCAGAAAAATGTTAGATTTGTCTGTGTCAGTAAAGTACAAAGCAAAGACTCTGGTACCATGTTAATATGCTGAAGTGTATATTTAGCCAACAAAGAAGAAGAACCTTCGTTCATGACATTCTATGGTCAACTGATTTCTATTGCTACACTGTACTCGTACATATTGAGATATTCAGTCGTATGATTTCAGAATCGGAAAAATAACCGGGCAAAATCAAGACAAATAAATTACATGTATTTAACATATGTGAAAAATCTGAGACCATTTTGTGAACACAGCACTGCAGGATTGAATGGATTGCACGATAATGGCATAAACTCGAAAAACAGCCGCCGGACGTTTTCAAGATTGTAGCTTGCGTGACACCTCACGACATAGCCCCTTTAAGCCACGTAAAAGTGACTGTTCAAATTCAAATTCAATCAAGGGCAAACATTGTACTACAGGTATTCTAGCAAGAGGCCCAATATAGACATGTATGACAGTGCTTAAAGGCCCACTATCATCCAAGATGCATTGCGAATTTAAGGCAGTCGAAAATTCCCGAAAGAGCCAATCACGAGGGAGCTCGTCATTTGAAAACAAAGCCAAATGGGTGATAGTGGGCCTTTAGACAATGTTTGGCATTCAATTCATGGACATACAAATTCTGCTAAGATTACACTTTATCTGAACTTAAACTGGATTTAAAAAAACTGTCTCAATTTGCTTGAAAAGCACATTCCCTCTCGACTTTCCATCCCTGCTTTGAAATTCATCAGCTTCCAGTTCAGTCACATCCTCCTCACTCTCACTGTAAAATTACAACAAATCTGTTTTAAAACAATGTTCTTTTGGTTAAAAATACAAACCAAAAACTGCAACAAATCATTGCATGTGAACAACTGGTAAACAAGGCTAAACTAAAGAATACCCGTCCACTTATTTGTACATTGTATGTTAGTCAGTAACTCGAAGTCGCATTTGTATGAGACTACACAAAATATTTTTAATGTAGTAGACTTCATTAAAAAAGGTGGCCTAAGTATGACACTTGTTTGCAAAAATACTGCTGTTTAAGACATAAAATTATATATAATAATTATATGTACATCTTTTGTTTCCATAGAAAGGGACTCAATTTGGATGAAAACCAGCATAACAGGTATATAGATATTTATTATTCGACATAGCATTCTAGAGTGCAAATGCGCATTACTGACGAGTGCATTACATGTACAACGCCTTAGATCAAAAGATTTTAAAAAATTTTCATCGACTAGTTTTTAAATAAACGCTTCCCTAACAAAAGTGTTACTTCTGTGAGTAGAATGAGCATATTTAAAACATTGCTTCCAATCACATCAACTGAAATCTAGTGAAGCAAACAGGATGAAACCTTCAAGGAATGTAGTTTTTTGGCACATGAATAATATATGGTGAAAATATTGTTTCCATTTGTCAGGAAAACGCTGGCATCGACGAAATAACAGAAAGTAATGCGAATTTTTAAATTTTTGATGGAAAATATTCAACTCAATTTTATTCGAAAACGCTCTCATAGAATGTTTTCAAACTTTGCAGTCTTGAAGACATACATCTAGGCTATAAGAGGCATACAGTCGATTTAAAAGTTTAGGCCTAGATGTTGAGAAAATTACTAATATGCAAAAACCATGACGTCATCAGATCGTTGTTATGGTAGCACCGATGTCAATCAAATCTACATTTTTGAAAAGTTTATTTCATCTCTAGTATATGTGTGAAGCAGCTTGCCTGACCGAGCTCAGACAGTGAAGTATCAGCCGTTCAAAGTTGGGGTGTTATGTCGCCAAAAAACTAAACTTCGTCCAATTCTTGTATGAAGTCCTAAAATTCAGTTCAGTTTAGCCCCTCAAGCATAGAGTTAAACAATGGACCCATAGCGGCTGCCTGAGGCGCCTTCATATGCTGACGTCCGATCTCATTCTCATAAGTGTATGTAAAGTGCCATGAGACATGTGATATGTGCGCTATATAAGTCTCTATATTATACATTATAAATGAATTTGTCAAACAGAAAGGACACGTGATGGTATTGAAAGAGAATAAACGAAATGCATGTCATGGCTTTTCTTGATAAGCTCTGAAAATGCATCCAGCTACTTTCAACTATACCCATGTAAGATAGAAAAATTCGATTTCCTCACTCGTACTTCGTCACAATAAAGGTCTTTACTAGCTTGTTTAAAAAAAATATAACTTTTAGGTTGTTTGGATTTTTGTTTTTTAGCCGAAGCGGCTTTTTGTATTTGCCGCCCACACTCGGCCAAAATCGTCTCTGAAAACCCATGTTTTTCGTGAGTGAGCATGCTAAAATTAAAACCGTGTCTAGAAAATCTATACCACCCTGTTAAAATATCGCCTTTTGAAAGTCATTTAGCCTTGTCAGATCAGAATGAAACCTGAGTCTGAATTTTTTATCGAATTTCCAAATTTATGTCCTACGACAGTTTTGCGCCACATCAAAATTTGGGTCAAATTCGTGGGCCAGAAAGTCAATCTGGTACATGGATTTAACTATCAAAACTATTATTTAAGAAAAAAGTAATATTTCATCTTACTTTGGATCCATAAACGGGCTTGGGTAAATAAAACGACATTTTTTTAGAGCGTCTTGAAAACAAGGCACTTAATTTAATTACTTGACATTTTGAACTTTCATGCTGCGATTGTCACACAAACATTGATCCTGACAAGTTCAACTGTGGGTCCGATCTTCCGTTAAATAGTCTTCAGTGTGTCTAAAATATCTGAGAGATAGCATTTATGATATTTATAAATCAATATCAAGCCCAAAACAAGCATTTTTGTGGTCTATTAGAGGTTTATTTTGAACTGGCAACTGTCCATTTGCTATCGAGATTCCTATATCTTGAAAGGCCCTTTTTTATAATACTTAAATGGCAGTTTTCCCTACCTTTTTATGCTTCAACTCGTGTTTTCGTTACCATACTTCAACTCGTGAAATCCCGACCCTTTCATATACCTCCACTCCTCCAGCCTCAAAAAGGTACCCCTTTCGGGCGGAGCATCCCCGCATAGCTCAGTATATGGAGTACCCCCCCCCCCCCCCCCCCCCCCCCCCGGGTCGAGTTTATACAATGCATGCGACAAAATGCCAGTTTATAAATCAGCCTCAACAAACAACGTCAGGAAACCGGTACAATAATATCATTAACAAAATCTTTACAAGTATTTATTACCTTAATCTAGCATATCTTGATAAGAAATGGTAATATTGTCGCCGGCTTTACGACAGCGTGTACGAAACGTTCACTGTTCCAAAACTGTTGCCATTAGTTACATATTAACCGACAACCACAGGAACCTCAAGCTTGTGCGTAAGCATCAGTCGTTTATTTATTTGTTTATTTGTTTGTGTTTTGTTATTTTCTTTCCTATACTATTTGTTAATTTTCTTTTTGCTGCTTTATTTCCTTACACTCCTTTTTGTCATTGTATGTCAAAAGATCCCAATAGCAAAGAAATCACTGACTCACCTTTTGGTAATATCAAAAAACTGAATATATTATTGTTTCCCGATCACTGAACTACACTGTCTTTTTGTAGCGCATAGTTACGATATTGCCTTGCGAAAAGCTTTTTTTTTTCCTTTTCTTGACATCGGATTTGAGTTCACTTAATGTTTACATTTCTGAGAGCCCCCTCTCCCACGTTATTCCAATCAGAATTTGTATGTCTCATCCTTTCAATCCCACACTACCCCTGTAGACGCCCTGTGATCTATTGCTTTCTGTAAATCTTCCGATTGAATTGTACGTTTGATGGCATTTGACAATACATTTATTTCTGCACCAAGAAACATACAAAGCACAATTTACAAAATTTCGAGCAATAGAGCAAATTTTAACGAGAATCTGAGCATGCGAGCAATTAATTTACAGGGCAAGGTCGTGGTAAGATCATGCTGGCCGTACTCGAGCCGTTGACCTCGTCTCCCTACACCTTCTCAAACTGAAAATAATAACCCACATTCCAAATTACTACTTCGTCGCCAGTGATTTGTGTGTCCTGTTCACATACATGGATTTATGGGCTGCAGCGTGGGCGGAGTTACATCATTTAAGGATCAATAGGGGCAGCCATATTCGCCATGCTGACGTCTGATCTCACCACTTAATCAAAATTGTAAAGCGCATTGACAAATGAACATGGAGTTCTCGCTTTTTAAATGCAATACCGTCATCATTAGCATTGTCATAAGGGAACTTTAGATCGGACTACGAGTACGAGATTGAGTACGAGTACGACTTTTCAAACCTAGTTCGCGTGCTTTAGATTTTTTTTTCGCGTGCTTTAGATAATCATATATCACAACAATCTCATTACTAAAGGTTCCTTATCCACTGATCAGCAACAGGAAGGACCGACAGCTCTGGGGACGTGATCGGTTTGAAATTCGAAAGTCGTACTCGTACTCGTACTCAAATCTAAAGGTCGCTATTATCAAATTAAACTGCAAAACAGTCGATATTTTTGCGCGAATCGATGGCCACCGAAAAACCGACTGTTTCGTAGTCTGCATTGGTTAAAGTAACAGTCAGTCCCTGCGTACAGACGTCTCCTACTTCCTTGCTTCACGTGCGAAGCAAGGAAGTAGGAGACTTCTCAGTGCACGTAGGCTAATGTCCCGGCTGATATGTCGTGTTTTCATGATTATGGCCAGGAGCTTGCGTTATCTTGAAATAGGAACAAAAAAATCGCCAAAAGTGATCGATGAACACAAAGAAATATTCACTAAAGAGACAAATAACGTTTAAAAAGTCAAAAATCCAACACAAGGAGAGAGCTCAAATACGCCCAAATTAGAAGGATTTTTTCCTATGCCAGCAGACGCGAAAATCGAGAATTTTCTATCCGAGGCCGCGATTGAAAGTTTGAATCGTTCTCATACCATTGAATAAGTTTTCATAATTAGCTTTGAAATTCAAAACAATGTTTATTTAACTAGAAACCTTCATTGTAAGAACGGTTGTTAGCGTTTATAGAAATTTATTTTTTTTCGTGATTTTCTGCCGGGTTTTCGGCTTCAGAAAAAAAATGTCACAAACCAATGTTTTAAATCATGCCGTTTAATTGGATGCTTCAAAAAAATCCGAAAAAAAGCCCCAACTTTTCACGGTTACAGTTTCCGCACTGTAATATCACTGCACAACGCATATCAAAGTCATCAAACGTATACTACAGTTTCGACAACATATAAAATTTTATCAAAATGATGCTTTTGCTTGTTCTGTCCTAGTGCTTGTGACTCACGGAGGCTAGACAACATGAGGTTCAGAACGTTACGCAAAGTGAGACGTTATTACTCTAAAACCGTCGGAGGTTTTGTGCTAATTTTTATTGTCACAGTCTATCTAAAAATAAACCTTATGGCTCCAGGTCGTTACACTGGAAACAAACCCTGGAGCCCAGCACCAAAATGCGAGAATTCCGAACAAGAAATAGAAAGCATTGTGGAACTGACTTACAAAGTGCACGCCATCTTGGAAAGCATGGGAATTGATTCCTGGTTGATGTACGGTTCCTTATGGGGGCCGTTGCGAGGTATTGATGGTCCCCTTCCATGGGATGACGATGTTGATCTTGCGATAAATGGTGACGGGCAATTTAACCAAATGCCATTTGAAGAATTCAAAGCTTTGTTTACAGTTCTTGGATTGTCGGTGGAAAGCAGGCTATGGCAGAGTTCGCTGATTGTTGTCTCTGGTGAGGACCGCTGGCTATCCTTGGATCTGTTCGTGTTTTACGATTATAATGGAATGATGAGGAGGCCTGGTGTCGAGTCATGGTTAATGCCAATGAACTATAAGTTATATCATACATTCCCTTCGAATTTAGTGGAAGAACCACTCCCCAAAGTAAAGTTTGGATTTTTCAATATTTCTGCTCCTAGGAATGGCAATGAAATTATGAAATATTTGTATCCGTATAACTGGTGGAAAGTAGTAAAACCAGTGAGCTGCAATAATTAGCAACGTCGGCCAACTTAGCAGTCTATCATTTAATAGGGAGCTTAAGCAACGACGACGACAACCCCAAGGGAAACTTCACTTGAAAAAATGATTCCCGCAATTTTAAACTACTTTCCAGTTGTTCCAATTTTTTTAGTTTATCTAATGTGACTGGATTTTCCAGAAGCTGAATTTGTAGGGACGGTTTTTCAGTTCAAATAGATAAAGGAAACTGAACCGTCGTGTGTTCACGTTCTCGACAAAATCTATAATTTGATCCTTTGACGTTGTTGGAATGTATGAAAAGGAATAACGCATGTGCAGAGGCATTGTTTTTGCTTATTGTTTTGTACCGTCCGAACTTCATAAACTCCGTTACCCATCAGACAATACAGTAATTTCCAGAAATTCTGGTACAGAATCGAAAAGAAACGGACATTTTCTGAAAATGTTTTCAGAAATTTCGAAAACTGTTGCGTTACCGAATTGCGAACCATTTAGCAGAAATTTCCGGAAATTCCGGGAAGGAAACCGAATGGAACGGAAATTTTGGGGAAGAATGTTCCAAAAATTTGGGGATACCTCGCGAGGTTGTCCCCTTTTCCCGAAAATTCCGGTAAACCCGAAAATTACTGTTCCATTAATTTGCCGCTGAAATTTTCAGAAATTCTAATCGGAATTTTAGGTCGAATGGATCGCGCCAATGGCGATGAAAGGCGGTTGTGGTAGATAACGGTATAAGCTATCGTGACGGTTGTGTCTTGTAAACCTAAGACAGACTAATTTTAAACTATCAAATCATGCGCTGTACAGGCCACGGATAATTCCTTAGCCTGTATTGTAGGCGCCGATTTATTTGTAGGCGGCGAAATTGCGCCCTACAAAAACACCAGCACCTGCCAAACAAGCAAGTAATTAGTCCTGGAGTTAATATACTCAAGAGTTAGAACTCAAGAATTATACAGCTTTAAATTAGTATAATGTTCAGGGATAATTCAATTAGTGTGACGAATTGAAAGATGGAAAGGAGCAAGACTAGTAAGTTGTAATAATTTTAACTGTAAATGAGTCTGAAATGGGCTGAAAACCAGTGACAACAGCAACAATAATAACAACAACAACAACCACCTTTACTTGTACTCAAGTAAAAATACAGTTTACATTTAAAAGTAACAATTGAAAATCAAAGAAAGTACTGGCTGCCAAGAACAACCATAGCCATAACCAATTAAGATAATATATAAGTAGATAAAACAAAATGAATGTAGTCAAGGAAATGTTCGCTAAGGATAGGGATGATATCTGTTTACAAACATTCTTTTTGTTATTCAAATGTGCCAGCCACTGGAACAAAAGAACCTTTGTTTCGGCAGCCAATAAGGCTCTGGTTGGCACATTAATAACAATTGGTGACGTCATTGATATCTTCCCTATACTTTTAACATAAGAATAAATGCAAATCCGGCGCCTTAGCCCACGAGACCATCGAGAAACACATGCTCAATTAAGACTAAATTTTGTTATTTAAAAGTAGATACGCATGAAAACCCGTGTCTCGGTTGAAAAATCCTTTTAGATCGATTTTAATGTTGCATTGAAGACTCCAAATGCGAAACAATATATAGTCGACGTTTACAACAAACTAGCTATTATTATCGCTGGACTCACGTTATTCTTATTACGAAACGCATTCGTAACAAAGCATTACATCACAAAGTTTACAGCTGATGGAAGAAGCGAGTAAGTGAGCGAGTGAGTGAGTGAAATAGCTACCGTTACCAATAACCCGTTCATTACGCATGCGCGTATTCACGAGTAAATAAGAAACACCCAACATTTAAAATTATATCAAGTTTTGAAAATTAACATTTTGAAGATAATAATTAGTTTATTTAGATGAACACCCAAATAGTTCGCAAACAAAACGGGGTGCTTTTGTGTGGGTATTAACCGTTTGTTTGTGTTTCAACATTAATTTTGTGTCTTATATCCCTTCTTTAAAACTCTTGCTCTTTAATTTTCGTTCAAATTAAAAGGTAATCTTCTAAGGGCTTCTTTGTAGATGGCTTGAACACCATAATGCCTTTCATAGTTACAAAAGAAGTACAAAATACAAAATTATACACAACATATACCATACTCAAATGAGCCTTCACCGTTACGGTATCTCTGAAAGTGATTTTTGTCCGTTATGTGGATGAGAAGCAAACTTTCTCAAACTCATTAATAATTCATAAAGTGACCAGCCAATAAATGACGTCCATTTGGGTCAGGTGGATGAGTCTTCAGTGATACACAATGAAACACCAGATCAAGATCTTAAGGGTTTTGATTTCAGTTCAAAACCGTGTTTGATCTCAAATCAAACACTTGCATATTAATGAGTTTTGCAACAACACATGTTATTCCACTCAATTATATAATTACATTCGGAACCTTACATTCCTTTCTTGGTCTTCAAATGTAAGCCCTCTCGTGTGCCATCTTTCGATCCCGCGTCCAATGCTCGGTGAAACAGAGTAAACCTTTAAAACAATAATCTGAGTATTATAACTGGAACTTCAACATGACATCGACATTTAAATTTAAAAACAAAATGGACCATTTTTCTCACCTTCGGTCGCCATTATCAAGAGGATTTAATGCTTCAGCGCCTTTTTTCTCTTCTAGAAATCGTTGGATACCGCATATTATGCCACAAACAGTCTTCGGTGGATATCTCTCTCCCGACTTTTTGGCCACGTTCATGACAAATTTGCTAAGCCAATAATTCAAACTCAATGCGTCCGTTTCTTCAATACGAGCAGAAAGTGACATAATCTTGTGTAAATCATAGTCCTTAAACATTCCTCTCGAATCTCAGAGAACGGGAACTTGAACCGTCCGAGAAGTTTGCCATTCGTAGAAAATGGATGTTGCCCATTTGTTTTTTATATTTCGTTGACGGGGGAATAGCTTTATCGACTAGATTTTCTTCTTCGACGACCGTTTTGGCCTCCCTAAACCGAGACGCTTCTGTTTCGCACATGGTCTCATACCAAATGGCGAAACATAACAAGCTTAATAAAATTATGCACGTGACGGCATTTGAATAGGACAAAGCCAAAAAAACTAACACTGAATAATTCTGTATTGTTTCATTTGAGAAGCCAGATCAAACACTCGTGCTTCGGGTTTGATCGGGGCATCCAAACACCTTGAAACAATAAAAGCACTCGGCCGCTTCATTGCTTCTCGGTGTTTGGATGCTATACCATGCGCGATTTAGGGGTAACACTTATTCTTTTGTTAAAACAATAGAATATTAGAGCACAAAAGAACGACAATACAATAGAATACAATACCATAGAATATATTAGAATACATAATTTTACCTAATACAATGAATGTGTACAATGTACAATAGAGCTAACACCCTAAATCGGGCATCATATGTTGGATGCCCCTCACACTCGTTGTTGGTCTATTACTTAAACCATATGTTAATCCAATGCAGTAAACCGCTCTCCTTTGGAATACGTTTCAAAAGTGATGGTTTGAAAAAGCACGTGAAAAACTTTCTTTAAAGCATGGTAGCATATTATACGGCTACTTTGACAATACAAAATACTGGCAGGCATTAAACTACTCAATTCTAATAGCAAAATACTATATATTCTGCACGTCAAACAGGCGCCAAGGTAAACTATACTTATGTAACTTCCTGCTACGAATCCAAGAAAAAATTGAAATAATTGAAGAAACTGCAATTGCAAAGAAATGCTTGTCTGCTTTTCGCCGAAAGTGAATAGTTCTTCTATAACTTCTATAATTAGTATAATAAATTTGTAAATGTAATTGTACATCTGCATAGTTCGTGTAGCATCATATTGTAATTGTAGTGATGTAAATAATGTATTAATGTTTAAAATAAAGTTGTTTAAAAAAAATTAAGAGAAAACAACCACTAATTGATTTAGCGAACTGAATTCTCAATGAAACCATTTTGGTTCGGAAATGACGCAATATATTATGCGCAGTAGTGATGCGCGATGCAATATTAATACTAGGGAATCACTAGTAGTCGGTTTGAACACACGAATTTCAAGTCACTTACATTATGACGTAACGGACCCATCACAACAACAACAACTGAGATAACTTCCGCTGAGGTTGTCCAACCTCGTCCCTAGGGCCTTCACTAGTCTGCTTTAAAAATGGCGGGCGATGAAATATCTGGATATAAAAAGCACGTAATTAATTTGACTGGCCTGCCAAGATTAGCTTTTGCTACCTGCAGGCCAGTATTGTAAACTAACTAACAAAGATTGTTGTTGTTGTTGTTGTTGTTGTTGTTGGAAAAGACTGCCAAATTCTTCCAAAAATCCTAAAGTATTTTCTTGCGTAAAATATAATGAAATGTCTTCGTTAGGTTTGAAAAACCGATTTAGATTACCATAAACAAACACGACTGCATATCGCTGGAAATAACCTCCGAAAACTCCATTTCATCGTGTGTTAAGTGACAAAATACTCCCGGATTCTTGGAGTATTTTGACAGACTTGTACAGGGGTTTAGAATTCTACGCCGGTCCCGCCATTTAGAAAGCGAAGAATGCTCTGGGGAGGAGGTTAGAGGTTGTCAGTCAATGTCAACATGTCTCTTTATTATCCATGACGTCAACAACAAACTTTCTTTTCAGGGTATAACACTGACCTGGACGATCGTTTACTCTATTCCTAGTAGCACTATTCTAACAAAATAGGCACGAAAATCCACTTCGTTTTTCCACTCGTCATGGTTAATTCAGTACCCCTTCACACCGAACAAACATTGATAATAACATTGTTGTGATCGTAGTCTTAGATCAATAACACATTGTTGTGATTTAATGTTGCCTTTATTTTGTTTAAATGCAAATTACAGCAAAGAAACCAACTTCAAACTTCTTTCAATTTGTCGTTGTAAAGCAGTCTACTCTGAAAAATAGCAACAACGATGACAATGAAATTAGTCTTAGTATATTTCTTGTATGTATATCATTTCCTTTAGTCGGCGCTTACCAAAACATAAAAAGATTTGGGAACGTTGCTGTCATGCTCAAAAATAGGCTCCCTTTGGGGAGCATGTGTCTACTGTACGCTGCTAAAGTTTTGGATGTACAGTTAATTCAACCTTTCTTCTTTTGAAATTTTGGGGTCTACACATTGAAGGCCAACTCTACTAGGTCATCTGGTTTGTATCAATGATATTCTTAATGCACTTGACTGGCGCTCGCAGCCTTTATTATCGTCTTGTCTGATCTTCTTCGGGCAAATTTTCATCAATTTCACGTCTTAAAAGAACAAAATATTTAAAGTTTTAGAGGTTTTTATATTCAAAATGTTGGTTGCCTGGTGATGAATGGATTGCATCATTGTTACAGCTGTCATTGTGGTAAATCTTTAAAGCGAAGCTGAAACAGCATAAATTTAGTTTCGTACAATATTCAGCTGGCCAGACTAGCCTTCGTCGCGTGTCATTTATCCCGTCATTCTAATGTTGGCAGTTGTATTATTAACAAACTTCAGGAAAACAATTAAACTTCCGGTTAACAGACTTCCTGTGACCCCGTAATAATAGTATTTTTAGGCGCGAAAATTTGATGTAGTGACAAACTTAATGAGACATTGTTAAACTTTTGTCCAAGTTCGCGAACATTCAGTGCTGCCACTATAAACTGTCACGAAAATGTCATAATGAAAATTAATAGAGGGTTTACGCTATACCGTAAGCCTTAACTCTTTTATTTTCAACCCTGCATTGCGTCAAAATTCTCTAATATTTTAAACTAACCTTTTTGATTGACATCTCAAATATATCACACATTCAAGTCAAGAGTCTTCTTGTCCTGGCCATGTGGGTTGATCGCTGTACATTCGTACCGCCCTGTATTATACCTGGTAACTGCTCTGATTACCATCCGGCTACCTATCGGTTTCCCGTTCTTGTCCACCAACTGTACGAACTTGGAAATTCCAAGGAAATCACCTGAAATGAGGCAATAGCTCAATTACCGAATAACTAAAAAGGTTTTTGTAATTTCTTGGTGTTTTGCATATTGCAATCGCTCAATAACATAAAAACATCACAAAAGGGTTGGAATGGTGCCAGACGCTGTGAATTAACATCGAGATGCCTCGTACCTAGACGCCATCATTTTTTCGCGATGAGTGCATGGGAGCCTTCGAAGGTGCAAGAAAGGAATGGAAGGGTCTAATTGAGGTTTTTCTTGGTCCTATGCGCTCTCTGGCAAGGTTTCCCGGTCCGCGGGACGATACTATTATTAGATATCCCGGATGAACATACAAGGTTGAAGTGAGTTTTATCAACCAAGCAACCAAAGCCAATGGTTGAATAATAAAGCTAATACATTGTCTACTATAATCGGGTTTAAAATACAACGTACTTGGAATATCCTCTGTCAAGCGCCAAGTGACGAGTGGTGATGGAGACGCATGCGCATAACAGTCCAGCATAGCCTCTTTATTTGTCGTGTTTACACTGGAATTCACACTTGTGATCACAGGGGCAGCTGGGAAGGAAAAAAAATAGTGTGTCTACTTACCCTGTTTTCTTTCAAGCAAAAATTTAAGTTTAGCAAAGTAATGTAGGAACACTATCGAAAAGTTAACAGTACCGTGTGATAGTAATGGTCATTAGTTTTCATTTGAAGGGTCACGACTTAAATAGGCCATAAATAGGACCATAAATGGGACCATAAATAGGACCATAAATAGGAGTAATAAAAGATAAAATAGTAACATAAGAATAAAATTACAAATTCTTTTTCTTTACTCCGGCATAAAATTTAAAATGCGAGTCCATGCGTTGTTGGTTTGAATTTTTAGACTATACAAATCTGGTTATAAATCCATCTCAGCATAATGAATAGCACCGCAGGAAAGAAATGTTTATTAGGTTTCGTTTGAATGGTCGGCACGTAAACATTTCATCCACAGACTCAAAAGTTAGAACCCGATCTCAAAGTATGACCTGGGCAGGAACTGTGACTAACACTGATTATTCAAAATGGCGCCTGAATGTGAACATTTAATATAATGTCACGGGACCATTTCGAGACCTTTTTTTCAAAGCAGTTATTCCAACGAAAGAGCCTAGGATCTAGCTACATGTACATTACCTCCACAGTCCTCAGGAGAGGAAGCGGCTAACTGCAAAGTCTCAGTCCCACTTGCACAGTTCTTACACGTGGTCATTCCCGGTTGGTCCTGGTACGAGTCTTTGGGGCAGACTCGACACAAGGGTCCTAAACCGTCAGAGCTGAATTTTCCCGCCGGACACTGATCTGCTGATAAAACCAAAATAGCAGCAAAGTTGTGTCGGGAATGAAATTGAAAGTGATATCTATGCATGATTACAGCTTGTGTCTTTAGATATAGCAGATAACAAAGGTGCGTGGAGATATGAAGTTTTTTCTCACAGTGTTCAACTTAACAATTGAGCTTCCCAGTACACACACGGGAATAACTCGATAAAGAGAAATACAAGATGAGAAACTTTACACCTTCAAACAGCTATGCACTATTTTGGTTATCATATAAACAACAACAATGACAAAGACATATGAAGTGATTTTTTTCAAAAAGTTTTCAATATTATACGAAGGTCATACACACATCATTTTCCGAAACATTCCGATGGCGTTACCTAAAATCTTCATAGATTTTCGAATAGGCGCCGAAGATGCTTCCATCATAGACCAACATATTTCATTTAATATAAAAAAACGTTCTCTGGCTATCTATAATATAAAATTTCGAGCTTTCGGCTCTCAGTCTACAGCCTTTGATGGATAATCAAAGGCTCCTATCAGCGGCGGATCCAGGATTTTTCTTAGGAGGGGGTGCACCTCTAAGGAATGACGTAACTGAAGGGTGACGTAAACAAATTTTAAAAGCGAACAACGCAGACTAGGCAAGTGGGGGGAGGGTGCGCATCCCCTGCACCACTCCCCTAGATCCGCCTCTGCCAATGAAACTCGCGAATACGAAACGCGATAAATAAAAGATTCTTCACCAAAAAATTCATAGCGACAGGACGTTTTGACAGAAAGCTTATAATATTTATGCAAATATATAGCACACAAATATAAATATATTGGACTTTCCTCTCAATCAAAGGTCGATTTATTTGACTCCTGTTGTTATCTGTGTTTAGCAGTCCTCAATGCATGATGAATTTTCTTTTACTGATGTCACGCAAAAGCTATTACAAAGCAAAGAATTGTTAAGTATAGAACTTCCGGACATTACGTCGTCCACTGATCACTCTTATTACCAACAGCGGGTATCCTGTCATGCTATGACATGTCTTTTTAGCCATCACTTCAAAATTGGTTTACTTTGAACATTTACAAATGCAGTCTGAGAAAAATAAGCGTCATGCGAGAGCAACTTTAAAAGCCTGGGGTTACGTTTGCAAACTCGATCTAAGCTTTTTGTGGTTTCACAGAGCAGTAAAAGAATTGATGAGCAAACAACAAATAAGAGTTCACATATACCAAATTTTGCTTCGAATTAAAAAAAATACACGTCTTAGCATGACACAAATACGCATTGTTTAAAATATAAGAGATCTGAGATCTTATTAGATCTCTCTTATTTTAAACAATGCGTATTTGTACATCGATATGACAGCGAAACTTCACACACTTAAAACTAACATTGACCGTGCTGTAGTGTTTTCCCAAGTCTTGAAAAATTCATTTAAAGTCCGCCGATCGATTTTAATTTTCCAGGGCTTGAATTTCTATGCAATTGTCAGCGGTATTAACAAGAAAAGTTTACAGCCGATAGATGGAAGGAAGGGAGGAAGGGAGAGAGGGAGGGAGGGAGGGAGGAAAAAAGGAAGGAGGAAGGAAGGAAGGAAGGAAAAAAGGAAGGAGGAAGGAAGGAAGGAAGGAAGGAAGGAAGGAAGGAAGGAAGGAAGGAAGGAAGGAAGGAAGGAAGGAAGGAAGGAAGGAAGGAAGGAAGGAAGGAAGGAAGGAAGGAAGGAAGGAAGGAAGGAAGGAAGGAAGGAAGGAAGGAAGGAAGGAAGGAAGGAAGGAAGCGAGGAAAGAAGAAGTGGAAATTTGCATATTTGTCACCGTCTGCTTTAACTCGTTCATTACGCTTCGCGTATTCACGAGTTAAAAATGGAAAAGTGACGACTGAAAATATATACAAAAATAGGTGAGACTATTGAATGAATAATAAAATGAAAAATATAGGTGTCAATAAAGTAATTATTCTTTTGCAGAAGAGTCACTGTGGTGTACTGATTAGGTAGCGGCCTTGAATTGTTGTCGGCATAACTGGTTGAAGCGTTGTGCCAAGATTCTAAAGCTTGCGAGCACGAAAAGAACCCTTATCGATCACTTGGAAACCATTAAAGTTAATAGTGTGATTAGAAGACCAAGCATTTAAGCGATGTTACAGCCATTTGCGTGAGACTTCACGTTTCTCACGTGTTCTTTCTTGTTTCAAAACATCTGCCAGTTTCACCAACATAACTCCATGGAGAGTCGGCAGATGGTATTTTGTAAACCACATTTGGTTGAATTAAGGAGAAGTAAACTCTGAAAGTCTTGACACTTAGCAGGGAAGGAGAAATATTAAACGTAAAAAAAATCAATACCTTCACTAAACAGTAAAAATAAAATCAATATGATTATTATCACATGTGTTACGATATGATTGTTCTTAGTTCGAGAGAAGTCCTTTTAGTTTACTAAAGTTTATTTTATAATATAATAAGAATATCAGGTTCCACATCGATCAATACCGTTCCTATATTAATTATTATCCTTTTCCAATGTTTACCAACATAGGAGGCGAGTGGGGACCCTGAAAATGGATGATCGGTTGAAATATGAAAGTTGTACCCGCCGCGCGCAGAAGGTCCCTAATATAACTAACAAATAATGCTTTACATCATATCATTCGTAGATAGATCGGTACCGCTAAGGGTGCTAAAATCTAAAATGATGACAGTTAGGATTTATAGCGGTACCTCTTAGGGTATTGAGCCGAAAAATATGCCTGAACATGAGTTGTTTTAGAACTAGTACCTCTTAGTGCTAAAAATCCATTTGAGCCACGCCCATAAAACGAGATTCAGGTGCCTTTTAAGGTTTTTTGTTTTATATGGGAAACCCCACCCCCCCCCCCCCCCCCCCCGGGGCCTTTATTCTCCAATACCATTAATGCCATGAAAGGGTTAAAAAAAACTACCTTGCGCCGCCCTTGGTGCAACATCGTCCATCGTAATTTCCGCATCTAAAAAAGATTCAGAGGTTTCTTAATATAATTAATATATTTGATTCGCTGTTATCTCGAATGCGTGATTTTAATAATAGAATTTTAAACCAGCGCATATTTTTAAGTTAGAAATAAAGCTGAAATTCAAATTTTCTGTGAAAAAAAAATTACTCGGAGCCAGCACTAAGAGTAACCTTCATGAAATCAACAATGTATATAAAATTACGGGAAATGGTCGTCTTAACTTCAATTTAACTGTTTGCAAAGGGAGATATTTCGCGACACTAAACTTTTACAAACTTGGAGTATTTAACATTTTTAGTTAAATAAGCGACGTTCTTTTCTTCTGACATCAAATTTTAGCGATTAAAAAAAACGAAAAAATGATGTTGGGAGGATTTTCTTTAGTCCTGCACTCCTAATTACCTATATCTTCCAATGTTATCCTCTTTGAAGAAGCCTTTGTAACAGTCAATTGCACTGAGCGAGTGATCACTCCATGAGTGTTGGCTGATACGCATGTGTAGGTTCCATCATCTGACGAGTCGGAGCTTGTTATGGTCAGCAGTGTTCCCATGGGATTACCATCCTTGTCTTTCATTTGCTCTTGAGTTTTGGAACCTGGAGGTTGAATGACTTTTTATCAGTGAACCTTAAATCTTCCATTCGCAAGAGTGTTTAAGTAACAATGCGTGTAAGAAGTAGGCAATGCTCTATTGTTCCGCGGCATTTCGCTTTCCTCACATAAGATCGTTCGGGTCTTTTTACTGAGAATGCATCAACCTATGGACAACACGTTTTTTAAATAAAATTTACTGGAACTTTATTTTAAAGTGATGTTTCTTTTGTGCTACAAGATTTCATCCAATCGTAAAACACCAAAACAATGTCCAAGAAAGGCTTAAAATTTTACATGTTTCCCACATAGAATTTTGGTTACATTAAAACTCAGAATAGTTTTCACTAAAAGGGAATCAGTAAATTAGTAAACTGGAGAGAAAAAATGCACTACCTGGTTAAGTTATGGTAGATTTTCAATGAGGTGGACGGATTCAACAATATCACAATTACTGACCTTTCTGCATTCATTGCCGTTAGGTTGCCTACTTCATACTAGGACCATTACTTAATCAATAAAAAATTTGAAAAGCACATTTAAAACAAACACTATAGGAAAGTACTGTTCAAGAGCTTTTAGAAAGAAACAGTATAACTTCAACCACAGTCTCAAAAGTTAGAACCACCTTGTACAGCATAACAAACAATACTACCAGAACGTACTGCTCGATAGCTTTCAATTGAATGGTCACACTTTAAGATTTCACCCGCAGACTGAAAAGTTGGAACCACTTTGTACAACACAATAATAAAATTATAGGAAAGTACTGCTCAATAGCTTCCACATATTCAAAAGTTTGCAACATATTGTAACAATCATAGTTTGACTTTGGATATGAAAGGGTTAATAGATGAGGATTTTGTGCAAACATGCCATTTATAAAAGAGAAATCTACTTCGCTTTTTAAAAGCTAGCCTGGCCGTATTGTCTTATCACACAACACACCAATTTAATCGCTCGATCACCTCACCTTTCCCATTAGCGGGGTGCTGCCAGTAAACTGAAGGTGTTGGTGCTCCTTGCGAGAAACATTTTAGTACCACAGTTCCTCCGGTACTGACTGAAGCCGCGTTTCCTGGTTCAACTTTAGTGATTTGTGGTGAATCTGTAGATTAAGCAGAGAAATATTGTCATCAAGAATGTCCACTTTAAAATCGGTGTTCGACTTGAGTTGATTGGCATTTTGGTTATCAAAAATACTACTTTTCCTGTATGTAAAACGTCCGAAACCTTTTCGGTGCCCGTACAACTACATGTATGTTATATACGGAATATTTGCCACAACGATTCCATTTTGGAAAAAATCCTTAAACAACGAAAAATGTCGGGCTGGTTTGCCGCTTATAAAGATTTATCCGCCATATGATAGCTTTCGGGAGTTTTGAGAGACGAAAGCCTGGTTTATGTTGATGCATGCGCGCATGCGCGCATGCGCCGGTCTCCCCTGAGGGCAGACTTCTCTTGCTGTCATGTCAGTAATACTTCACGAGTCTTATGAATGTCTTTTATATTTAATACGCTACTCGTAGGCGGCAGAAGCCAGTCTCAAATCACCAACTTTCAGGTTAGGTCAGACATGCTACTGCCACAAGACCACAGCGCCTCCATCACACAAGACTCAGTACTGCTGCTTTTTCCAAACCATCATTTTCTTTGCTTAGTTTGCTTAGAAGGCTCTATATGACTTGGGTCATTCCCTTTAAAATGTTTCGTTTCCCATCGCCCGACCGACCCATTTTTTGGAAAAGTAAAAAAAAAACAAAATCAGATACACTGTCTGACAAGCAAAATTTTACTTTTTAAACATGTGATCAAGTCTTTATATATTTTAAACCAGGCCTTCTCACTTAGCGTCCAGGCCTTTTTTCTGGACTCAGGCTCCGTCGGTCAATTTTCCTTTTTTTTGCCCGACCGACCGACCCACTTTTACAGAGGGAAGGCAATGGGAAACGAAACATTTTATGGGAATGACCTTAGTTGAAATTATTTTATTGGGTACATTTCTGTGTTCTTGATAAACACCTAAACTTTTCGGTGTTACCATGCAGGAACTTACTTCCACAAAAGGTTGCTCCAATATGCAGAGTATAGGTTCCCTTTGGGCACTGTAAACAGCTTGTCTGCTGCGCTTTGTCTTGGTAAGTGCCATTGGAGCAGAATTTACAGAACGGACCCAAACCGTCCTCGGAGTAACGGCCAGGTGGACAGATAGCTGTCAAATAAAAGTGAAGTTATTTTAATAAGTAATAATTTGCAGTTTCCAATTGACCAAATTGAGTTTCAAACTCAGGGATGGCTTATGAAAACTAAGGATCAAGCTCGACGCTATCATGGTCTAGATCTTTCTGACAATAACCGGGAAATAAGTAGGTTCCTTCACAACCGTTGCTTGGTTCATTACGAAACGCGGAGCCAAATGGCGAGCAAAAATGGCGAACTGTGCGAAGTGGCGGCAAAAATGTAAAATGTAAATGAAAATGCTGTTTATAGTGGACGAGCACCTAGTTATTCAGCTATTTCACAGGCACGCCACTCAAATATTGTAACAAATATTGCAAATTGAACATAACATGTTAAAAATCCCAACTGGCAGGAAGCAGGCCAGTTGGCTATTTTACAAGCGTAGCCGAGCAGTTGAACTCGGGTCTACCGTGAAACAACTTCAGCTAGTGGTCAGAGCGAGACTTAAACTCGGGACCTCCGGATTTCAAGTCCGGCACCCTAACCACAATGCACACCCCAAATGGTCAATAAGAACCGGCTTAAAGGGACAGTCATATATCATGTTTCCATGAGCATGGCCAGGAGTTTGCTTTTAGCTTGCTCTATTGTCTTGAAATAGGACTGAAAATCACCAAAAGTGATGAAAGCAGATTTTAGATTTTCTTTTTGACACTTAAACATTTATTGAAAATAAAATTCTAAGTGTCGACATTACGTTATATATTCTCATTAAGGTGTCCGACCTCCTTCTGAGCTACAGCAGGTAGACTCTACCAAGTTATTTAAAGGACGAAAGTTACTTGACATACTCAATAGGACAGTACTTACGTCTACAAATCCACGATCCTTTAAATGAAGATGTTCCTGAAGGGCAGGATTTACAACTGGTTTGACCAGTTTTATCCTGAAACCTTCCTTCTGCGCAGGCCTCGCAATTACCATTATTGTAATAAGTTCCAATAGGGCATTTAACTACAAATAAGAAATAAGAATAAGACTTCAAAAACTGATTAATGCACCCTGTTTCTTCCGAAAAATAAGTTAAGTAATGCTTCACATAAGAACTACAGTAAACTTCATTGTTCTGCGGCATTGGCTCTTCCCCACATAGAATATCTTTGATTTCAAGAATAGAGGAAGGGCTGATGGTTCATAATTATATTTCAGTATAAAAATACAGAAAATCCATTTGCGTCAAATATATTTTAGGAAATGTTCGTGCTTAACTAATCAGAATAGCAGAAGACAATAGTTACTAATTTTGCTTCTTTGATGAAGTTCCCCAAATACAATATCTTTTAAAAACTGCATGTTGTGCGATTGGGTCTCAAAATATTTGAAACCTTAAAAAAATTAGACTTAATGCACCTTGAACGTTAACTTTTAAGTGGTTTTTGAGTCTAGGCCAATGAGATCACAAGACGCACGGTTGTAACAATGAAAAAAGTTGACATTCCATCGTGCATTGCCGTTCAGCACTATGAGTATCCTTCTTATGCGGATCATTATTTGATACGTACTTTTCTTAAGTGCTCTCAAGAGACAACGAGGTCTTGGTGCTGTCTATATAGTATACATTAGCCGAGTATTGGCCTGACATTACTAAGGTGTGTTATCTAAATGAAAGCTATTATAAACCAGTTTACTGTAGTAATGTGATGCAGTTTATTAGTGCTAAATAATCTTCAACAATGTGATTGTAACTTTTGAGTCTGCGGATGAAATCCTTAAATGTGACTGTGCATTCAAATGAAAGCTATCGAGCAGTACATTCCTGTGTTACTGTTTATTATGCTGAACAAGGTGGTTCTAACTTTTGAGTCTATGGGTGAAATCCTTTAGCGTGACCATTCAAATGAAAGCTACAAAGTAGTACTTTCCTGTGGTGCAATTTATTATGCGCAGATGCTGTACAAGGTGGTTCTAACTCTTGAGTCTATGGGTGAAGTCATCTAGTGTGACTATTCAAATCACATCGAAGGATATCACAGTGTTTACTTACAGCAACCCTTAAAACCAAAGGATGTATTCCGAATACTGCCAACGGCACACGGAACACTGGCGTTAACGTCTGTATAACCTAAGGAAAAAGAAAGACAGAAACTATGCATGTGTATATACAGTTAAATCTCTTCGCTGCTGCCTCCCATTAACCAATAACCGGCACCGAAATATGAGCTCGTTTTTTTTTTCTTTGGGAGAATACGAAATAAGATCCCAGATTATATAGATTCTTCCCGCCCAAAAAACAAATTAACATCCAAAAACGGATTATTCGCTTGCATATTCTGTATCCGTAATTATTTTCTCTCTGCTTGAAAAGATAATGTTCCGAATATTTATATGGACTTAAAACGTACCTGAATACATGTAATACTTGATATGCTTGAAATTAAAGAAGAACTAAAGAGGCGACGAAAAACCTTGCACGACTAACCGCTTGCCAGATGTACTCTTTCTATTTCTAATTACGCTGCCTGAATAACCGACTGTCAGCATCTTGGATGCACATTTACAAGATATTTTAATACTGATATCAATTTCTTCAGCACAAAGTTGGGCATTCCAAAAATACCTTTTAATATCATGGTGTATCTTTTTCAGTAACTTACCTGTTAGCGTTTAAGCTCCCTTTTCAAAGAAACGCACTCCGGCAATGTAATCACATAGAACGTTTTTGTTTCTTACTCCTTTTACTAATTTTTAATGACAAGCTTGCTCGATTTTTATCCGAAATATTTCTGTTAATAATAAGTACATGTTGTCCATGTTTTGAAATAATCATTTGTTTTTCTTTACAGTTAATTCGTTTTTTGTCGTTTATTTAGATA
Organism: Dendrophyllia cribrosa; assembly: GCA_024195265.1. Lineage (NCBI taxonomy): Eukaryota > Metazoa > Cnidaria > Anthozoa > Scleractinia > Dendrophylliidae > Dendrophyllia > Dendrophyllia cribrosa. The sequence continues at coordinate 37,324,706 of JAJLRJ010000005.1, read as the reverse complement.
TCCATCGATAGCAGTATTAATAGACTAAAAGGGTAACCTGTCTAAACATCAAAAAAAAGTTTCGGGAACGAAATTACTGGAACGATTCGACAATTACCCTCGTGCCAGCGCCGAATTTTTTGCTTGTTGACTAGTCTACTTCACGAAATGGATGTAAATTTATAAATTAGTTTAAGGACTGTCAATTTCCAGTTCTATTACATTAAAGAGCCAAAGAACGACTTTCATTGCAGATTTCAAACAAATTCTGAACCAAAGGAAACTCATGCACATTAATTTTAGATATTCGCTACACTCGTGTATTTTAAGAACAACAACAACAACAACAACATACACTTTATTTTACAACGCTAGCCACTACAACTATATACCATAGCTGATTTCCAAGCGGGGCGTTTAACAAATATGTATATTACAAAATAAAATAAAAACAATTTACAGTTAAGAGAAAATATTCAGCATAACTCAGTGGCAGGCATAGAGGCTACACTACGTTTAAACTGAGATAGTGTGTTTGCCTTTTTAGCCTCAATCGGTAGGCTGTTCCAGAGCATAGCACCGCTATATTTGAAACTACGCTTTAGATAGTTGGTTTTCGGCCTTGGAAGTACCAGGTCTGTATCATCTGTGAAATGTTTTTGTCTCTAATGTTGGTATTTTTAATGGCATTAAGGTGGAACATTTAAAAGTTATTATCATTTAACCAAGTCCTCAATTGTTTTGTCCATGTACTAATTCAAAAAAATGTAACTTCTTGAAGAGAGATTTCATAGTACATACCAACACAGTGCCTAGCCGGCCGTCCTCCGTTCGGAATCTGTTTCCACTTTTCATCTACATTACCATTACATGTCCACAATAGATAAGCACCGAAGGGCTTTTCTCCTGCAGCACACTGACGGAAACACCATTTCCCACTATTAAATGAACTGCATGCCCACGAGCCATCAGGCGGTCCCTCTGGGGGGACCTGGCACCTATATCCTGTCATAGACATAAAGCTCATTATCGTACATAGTGGTTCTTTACATTGAAATGTTTCTTGCGTTGAACTCTTGCTTCCTTTAAATGGGCAATGTCACCTTTAATTAGTTTCACTTTGTAAAAAAACATTTGTATCAAATAGAGCAGTTTTCATTTGAGTGTCGTAAAACCAAAACCAAAGTAATGCTCACAGTCACAGCAGTCGTAAACAATCCAATGAACCAATCAGAGCTGGAAGCAATAGCCTTTTTCACGGTTAACTTTTCTCATTTCCATTACAATAAAAATCAACATGATTGCGAGGCAATTTCGGGCAGAAACTATAAAATTGCCCGAAATTGCCTCGCAACCACGTCGATTTTTATTGTAATGCAAATGAGAAAGGTTAACCGTGAAAAGGGCTATTACATGTCGGCGGCGCCAAGCGCGGGAAAACGCAGGCGTGCGAGCAAGTCACGATTGGTTTTGGTTTTACTTCTGATTGGTCGAGAAAGTGGCGCGAGATTTTTAAGCCAATCACAAAGCGTAGCAATGAAAAACCAAAGCAATTGTGTGATTACTTTCGACACTCAATAGACAATATTCGTATTCACGGTATTGAACTGGAACTAGCGTGCAGTCGAGGCTCATGCGGGGGAATCTTTTCACATGCAAATATTTTTAATGATATTCCCCCGCATTAGCCTCGACTGTAAGCAAGTTCCAGTTCAATACCGAGAATACGAATATTGTCTATTGAAAACTGCTCTGATGGTCCAATGTTATTGGCAAATACTATACGAGGTTACACAAAAGAATGAGTTGCCTTTTGCTGATGATGGCTAGGATGAAAATGGATTGCAACTTGACGAAAATGGTTATTTTTATTTATAAGTTTTCCCCTTGTGTTTTGGAAAAGTTGCTAAAAACTACTAGTTTTTTTTTTAAGTATGATTCGATTTCCCTTTCAGGATATCACTTGATATTTCGGTATTCTAAGTGCATTTCAGTTAAGTATTTTAATCAGTGCAGTTATTAAAAATCAATATTTAAAATTGTTGATCGTTTTTTAACGTGGGCCCCTGGATTGGGAGACTGGAAAACTACTTCTCAAACTCATTAAAAATTTATGAAGTTTTATAAAAAAAATCATATTTTTAGCGTGACGGTGGTTTGGAAACCCGATCTTATACCTTTGTTTTCACGGTATTCATTGATCAGTTTGAGAAAAAGCTATATCAAAAACTCGAAAAAGAGTTTCTTCAGCTATCCAAACACCTCGAAGTCGGTTAAAACAACTCGACTGCGCCTCATTTTTTTAACCCACTTTTCTCTCGGTGTTTTTGAGATCCTGTTGAAACACTCTTTCTCGTGTTTGATATATTACTCCCCTCGCCCCCCCCCCCCCCCCCCCCCTCCCCCCCCTTGTTTTTTTTTTCAATCCACTTCTCTCGGTGTTTTGAGATCTTGTTGAAACACTCTTCCTCGTGTTTGATATATTACTCTCCCCGGCCCCTCCCCTTGTTTTTTCAACCCACTTCTCTCGGTGTTTTGAGATCCTGATGAAACACTCTTCCTCGTGTTTGATATATTACTCCCCTCCCCTCCCCCCCTTGTTTTTAACCAACTTATCGGTGTTCGGAAATCCTGATAAAACACTCTTCCTCGTAATGAATAAATATGAGAACGTTCCCCGGATAAAATGTTTTTTAAACCGAGATTTCGGCTGCCTCTACTGCAATCCTCGAAGGATGAAAGTACAGGCAGTCGAAAATTCGGTTTTTAAAACATTTTAACCAAAGAACGTTCTTATAATTGTTTATTTATGATTTTCTATAATTTTGTTACTCTTCCTCGTGTTTGGTATATTGCTTCCTGAGTTCTAAAAATGACATTGAATTATTACTGTCGCCGTTATTGTCGTCTATTCTTTCATTGCCAATGTCATCATTGTCATCAACATGGTCATCAACATTGTCATTAACATTATCATTACCGTTGTCAATGTTAATATCATGATTGTAAATGACAATGCCATTGTCAATATCATGGCTGATGTCATTATCAGTATCTACATTATTGTCAGTGACACTTTCATTATCAGTTTTAAAATGCTACTGTCGTTGCTGTTATTAAATGCCAGTTGTACTGCCATTGTCATTGTCAGTGTCAAAATTATTGCAAATGTCATTGTCATTGTCACTTTTAATGTCATTTTCATTCTCATTTTTAATGCCATTGGTAATTTCCATCTCACTGTCATTGTCACTGCCACTGTCAAATAAACCCAGCTGCGATTTTGCTATGCGACTGAAATGGTCCAAGATTGAGGGGACCATTCGCACCCTATCTATCTCACTAGGGCGTAAGTACGGCGGCATGTTGGTGTTTAGAAAAATGAAATTTTCATCCTTTAGGATTTAGTCTTTTACGTAAACATTTTCCATGTTCCTGAACACAACATGGCCGCCGTGCATACACCTTATAACATATATAATAGTAATTGGGATTAAATCACTAACGTGAACATTGTACAGCCTTACTTCTTACCTCCTAAAAAGACTTCAACTTTACAGTCAGCGGAGTTTCCATTTGCATCATATGCAGTGAAGTGATAATAACGTCCATGGCTTAGATAGGCGCCGTCTATGAGCGGGGGCTGGTAGCTAGTGATACCCACATTGTCGGTGAAGACAGGTTTTGTGATGTTGACCCAAACAGATCCTGCCTTGTAGTTCACTTTGTAAATTTTCTTTGGACAGAAGACAACTTTTGGTTTTTCGTTGTCTGCGAAACAATGAATGAAACAGATAAGACCACAGATAAAACCACAGGAAATCCAAGCTTAACCCTTTCTTTGAAAGTACGTATTGCAACAACACCGAGAATTGCTCCTATTTAGGACCACACAAGTCAGAAACTAGAGTTCTACGTTTTATCCAATGACATCCTTACAAAAAATCTCTGTTAAAAAGCAACACAACAGGTAATCAAGAAAACCAGCATTGAAAAGCGTTGAACGATTTGGGCAAAGTTATTGCACTAAAACTTGCAATAATGTAAAAGCAAACAGATTTCGGGAAACGCACAATAAAAAATAAAAGCTAGTAAACAAAAAAGGTACAAAAATATTAATAGATATAAAACAATGAAAACAACGACAAAAACTTACCAACTACATCGACACGCACAAAGCAGTGTTTCTGTTCACCAATTTCGTTCACCGCTACCCACTTTACAATCGTAGTTCCGGCAGGAAATTGATAGCTGCTACTGACTCCGGTTGGGCTTACAGCTGTGACGTTATTCACGTTTGACCTGGGACGTTTCCACTTGCCACTCACGTCTGATGTGTTCATTCCAGGCTTTAGAATGACGGTGATACTACCGCGACAGCTGATCCATGGTTCTACAACACAATACAGCTACAATAAAACTATTTCCTCGAGCTAAAAAAAACATGCCAGATATCTCAAACTGCTAGTTGCGTCATCATCTCGTGCTCTGTTTTTCCCTTTTCCTGTTCATGCGCAATTACATTAAACTAAAAATATACTATATGTCGTAGCTGCCTACGACATAAACCGATCTTAGTACAATGCTAGTCTCTTGGAAATAACAAACTTTAATATGTGCCGAAGAGTAATGGAAAAACACGAGAATTTACTGTGGTCGAATCCCAAAAAATGTCCAAAATCATACCCCTCAATAACTTAACCTGTCAGGCTACCTGATACCCCTCATTAAAATTTAATCTTTGTTGGTAAATATTCTACACATATAATATAGCTTTTCCGGTCCGTAAAGTTTTCGGGACTTTAATTCGAAAAACACAGGCCAGAGTCGGTACTAATACCTTTAAGGGCCGATTTATACGGTACAACTTTGTCGCATGCGACACGCTTAAAACATGCTTACGACATGCTTACAACACGAATTACTCCGTGTAAATCAGCTCAGGCCATGTCGTAAGCATGCCGTAAGCGTGTCGCATGCAACAAAGTTGTACCGTGTAAATCGGCCCTTGGGGTTCTTTTTCAAGATCCTCGAAAACCTTTCTCGTCACTTTTATAATAGAGTCACCCCCTTTCCGGGCTTTAACACTTACTCGGGTAAACTTTTTCACAGGTTGGTTCAGTATTGCTCCATGTACCATCAGCTTGACACTCTCTGGAGTAATTCCCCTTTAATTTATAACTATTATTACACGAGTACTGACATCTGGCACCGAAACGTTTGGTTTCAGTTCTGCAGGTCGATTGAACATATCCATTGGCAATGTCTACCAATTTAGGACAAGGTCTTCCTGTTAGAGTATAGAAAATAGAAATGGTTTAGTTAACGGTCACTGTGCTGCCGAAATTGTGTTTACTTAATTTCCATATTAGAGCAGTTTTCAATTGAGTGTCGCAAGTAATTACGTAATTGCTTTGGTTTTGCATTGCTACGCTTTGTGATTGGCTAAAAAATCTCGTGCCACTTTCTCGACCAATCGGAAGTAAAACTAAAACCAATCGTGACTTGCTCGCACGCGTTTTCCCGCGCTTGGCGCCGGCGACATGTAATTGCTTCGAGCTCTGATTGGTTCATTGGATTGTTTGCGACTGCTGTGATTGGTCAGAGTGATAACTTTGGCTTTGGTTTTACGACACTCAATTGGAAACTGCTCTATCGCCAAATGACACCAAATATGTAACTAAATTGGATAAAAATAGAGAAAAACAGAAGCAAAACAAAGAGCAAAACAGAAGCTGTAGATTGGAGAAAAAGTGCAAGATTACAAGGATGGAAGTGGATTACAGTTCATCAATTTTGATTTCGTGACAGGCGGTCAGGAGTCACAGTTTCCATTCTGGTGGACTTTGAGTTTATTAGTCGTTATTTTAGAATTGGTTCATGATTAGCGTGCGTCTATCGAGTTATGGATGTCTAAGGAAAGGTAGGTAGACTTTCCATAGAAAATCTCGGTTTGTGAAATAAACTTGTAAACATTGCCGCTAAGATAAAAAAACTGACATTAAGAAGCTGGATTTTTAGCCATTTTCGTACAGTCAACAACAAAAATTGAAGTTTGATTTGTGTAGACTTTTGCTACCACGGATATTATCGATGTTGTTTTCCAATTAAAAATCGTTAAATAGGAGTGACCGAAAAAATTTATGCTCAGTGGCATGTGAACATTTACACACGTCATTTAGTAGATAGGAAAGAAGGGTTCTGGCACACTCTTCGGCCGCCCCTTTTTAGCACAATTTCTAATTCTTTTCACTTTTCTCTTACTTTTAGCACTAACTCTGAATTTGCATGCGATCGCATGAAAATTGTTCCAAATTTACATATCCTGAGTCTAAAAATTAATAAAATTATTAAAAAAAAAGCTGCTAAATTTTCAGCATTTTACATATTCTCTGCAAAAAATCATCGAAAAATTAATAAAAAATCAATAAAATCCATCTTGTTCACCAAAAAATTCTTATAAAATCAAACAAATCCATTCATTAATCAAAAATTCTCATAAAATCAAACAAATCCATCAGTTCCCTTAAAATCCCACAAAATTCATCAGAAATGAATTTTGTTTGAAAAACAGCGGCCTCAGAGTCTGCCAGAACCCTTCTTTTCTATCTACTCAGGGTAGGGAATAAAGAAAGATAAAATTTATCCCCAGAAAACTTTTTTTTTGGGAATAAAATCAATTTCATTTTGGAAAACTCAAATCAAAACTTTTATTGGAAAGAAAGAAAAAAAAAACAAATGAGTTTTTATTTTTTTTCTTTCCAATAAAAGTTTTGATTTGGAAAAGATTTTTCTCCAAAATAAATTTCATTTTAGGGGAGATCTCCTTCCAAAATCAATTTCATTTTTATTGTTTTCTTACTAAAATCCATTTTTTCATGAAGTTTTATGTTAAAGATAGGCTTATCTCTCTTTTTCCCCTCTGTTTATTTCCTATAATTTAGTCCACTCTTTTCAGGAAATAAATATATAAAATCATATTTTTGTTTTTTATTTCGTTTTTATATATAACTAAAATGGCGAAACAAACAGATAAGCATTTTACAATTTCAGATGGGAAAAAAACCAAAACATTCACCTCTATCAATTCTGCTGCTAAAGAATTTAACATTTCAAATTGTGCAATCACCAATGCTTTGAAAAAAGGAAACACATCTATCACCAGAAGATCGGATAAGAAAAAATTCTTTCTCGGAGAACCAAAATCAAAACCATCAGAGACAGAATTTTCTTCACTCCCAATGGATGAGGAATGGTTTGATAAATTCAAGATAGTAGTTTCAAACATGGATGAGTTTTGTAAAGGGATTGTTAATATATTATTTATGGATGAGGACATCGCATTTGATTGGAAAAAAAGAGAAATTTTATATAATGAGGAAACTGTTTCATTTTTCAAGATTATCTCCGTTATCTGTAAAGTAGCATTTCCGATTAACAGAGATTATTGTTTGGAAGAACAGAACAAAAAATTATCTGTTGGGGAAAAAAATGCTATTGACTTGAAACGATTGAATTTCATTTCCAAAATGAGGAAAAATGAAAGAACCTTTCAAGTGGATATGTTCAATAAAATCAAGAAATATAAATGAAATCTATTTCACAGCTGAAAATCAATGACCAATAGCTAAAGTTTTCCAGGAAAAAAACTTTTTCTCCCAAAAAAGTTTTTTATTTTAAAAAGTTCATTTCAAATTTGCTTCATCAACCACTTTTTATCCTTTTGGAGGAGAAGGAGACAAAATTCATTTTTCCACAAGGGAGTGATATCTATTAAACATTTTAATCTTGTAACTCAAAATGGATGATGAAAGCGAGCGAAGCGACCTCACCTGCTCAGAGGATGAATTAATGAGCGAAGATGAAACTCCAACAACATCTGATGAGGAATTTATTGTCTCTGATTCAGAGATGGAAGAAGCAGAGCAAAATGAAGAAGAGGAAGTCACAATAGAACTCCTCTTTGAATCATTTATCAATCTCCAAGAGGAATACAAGATTCTTAAAAATGAACTCCAAAAACAAAGTGATCTCCTCTGGGAAATCCACCGGGAATTGAAAGAAAGAGGTGTTATTTCATAAATATGAATGTTGAACATTCATATTCTGTCTCAGAGATTTTCCATATCACTCAGTGGAACCCAGGAATTGAATTTATCGGGATATCCTTTCCATTTAACCAAGGCTTTCTTTTTCTTCTGATCGAGGTGAATAACCTTTTCAATGCGAAATACGCTTTGTGTTGTCCTTTGGAGTTCTGCTTCATAAAATGATCCAGTTATTTTTTCTCCCAACAGATCGACTAACCTATACGTTACAGGATTTGTGTTTAAAACCTCATCAACGACAAATATCTCCTCTGTCCAGTTCGGGGTGAAACCTTTATCGAATATCTTTCGTTTGTATTTTGATATTCTAACCCTGTCACCGATCTTAAATTTTGCTGGGTTGTGTTTTGCATAAATCATATCTCCGAAAAGATTAGCGAAAACCTTTTTCTCATTTTTCCGTTCGCTGGCCTGCGCTGGGGTCATCCGAATGCTCGAATGAAAACGGTGATTATATTGATCCACTAACTCATCTAGTTTGTCAAAAAACACTGTATTATTGTTAGCAGAAAACATCCGGAAGAGTTTCTCCTTCATAGTCCTATTCCAACGTTCAACCACAGATGACTTTTCTTCATTCTCTGTAGTATACAATTTTATCCCATTCTTATTCAGGAGATCCTTCATAATTCCATTGAAAAATTCACTTCCTTTATCAGTCCAAAGCATCTTCGGTTTTCGCTCCCTGAATATGGATCGGAAAGCATCGGCCACTGTTTGTCCTCGCTTATCTTTCAGGGGGTGAATCCAACCGAACTTTGAGAAAACATCGATCACCATCAGGAGATATCTTATTCCTTTATTCCACTTCGAATATTTCCCCATCTCAACCAGATCAGCCGCCCAAATGTTGTCAACGCCATATGCAATAACTCTTCTCTTTGGAAATCTTCTCCTGATTGGCTGGTGAAGTTCATTTGCTAGATTTTGAGTCCAGCCTTCACTCAAAATCTTTTCCCGTTTTTTGGGGCACCCAAACCAAGTTTTTGTTTTGCATCAATGGTATTTCTCGCCAAAGCATGACCCCACTGTCTTTCTTTCCAGGGAATGGAATCCAAAGCGGCAACCATTTTTCTGTCTGCTTTATTTTTACATTGATGTGGGTTTGATTGTTTTGCGCAAACTGAATAATCCACATCATGCTGCATAGCAACTGCGTCTGTTTTTCCTGTGGGTTGTTGCATAATTTCAAGAATCTTTCCAGTATCGTCAAATCTGACTTGCTTTTCCAAAGGGTTATACGGGCCAGTGAAGTTATGTCCGGGAAGAGTGAAACCTTTCTTTGGTTTTGGTAGTTTCCCAATCAAGTTATGAATATCCAATCCTCTTCCATCCAAATCAGCTCGATCTGTCTTATATTTTCTGTTTGGTCTAATCGCCGTGGATAGTTGATTCAGCATATCGGAAGAGGTTTTGGCAAGAAATGGTTTCATCTTATCTAAAGCAAAATCCAATGCTTTCCTTTGAGTGTTCTTATTTCGCAACAATTCACTAGCTCCATATCTCCCCATTTCAACTGTTTTTTTCCCGAGCCAGGGAAGAGCATGAGCAACGCCAGTCAATGCTAATTCACCAAAGCCCCCACCTTGTGAGGGCAGACTCAGTTTCCCGAGGGCTTTGCCTTCACAAATCTTGTCTTTTTGATTCCACAGGAAGCGCAATGGCAAAACCACATCTTTCTTCCATTTTTTGCGGTCATGGTTCCAGATGGCTCAACACATTCAGTTTGTTTTTTCTCCTTCACACAATATGACTTCATTTTCAATCGAAATATTCTTTTATGAATCTTTCATTTTGCATTGTATCAGTCAAACTGAGAGGTTGGAGAATATCATAGAAATCTTTCCCCTGCGACCATTGATGGAGGAAATAAAGGCAATAATACCCGCAAAGAACACTGTTTATGTTTTGATATTGACTTGTGTTCCAGATCACCGGTTTGGAACTTTTGAATTCTTGGGGAAATCCCATTCCAAAAGAGTCAAAATACCACGTGAATTTTTTCCCCGGAGCGCAACAAACCCAATGAGTTCCTGCATTTTCAAGTGAATCAAGATTGATGATGCAGGGAGTGTGTTTTTGTGGCATGAATTGATCTCTCGCAAAGATGCCTTTGAAATTGGGAATCCTCAGATATTCAATCCACTTCAAGAGATCAATATTTGACAGCGGTTTAATTACAAATTTAGGCCTCACAATATTGCCCCGAGAATTGGGATGTTGTTGAATGGGCTGTTCGTCCCCAGCAGAAGTCCTTTGCCTTTTTTTGATTTTTTTTCCCCCATCCCAACAGGGTTTCGTCTCCAGTTACCAATAAATGGGGGAGGATACGCTCCCAATCTTGGAGCTCCTTTTCCTTTTGGTCGGCCAACTCTAGGAGCACCTTTCCCAAACAAATTCTTTACCATGTCAAGTGCCAATGGGATTCCAATGGATGCCAACACACTTCCTAACAATCCACCAGACTGTTTTACGGATGGTTTCATCACCAACTGTCCTCCTGATTGTAGGGCAACCAAAATGTCTTGTTTCTGTTTTGATGTCAACAAATGTTTATTGTCAATCAGTTTCTGAATTTTATTTTGGGGGATGAGAAATCCACCCACCTGACCACCGCCTTTTCCACTTATTGCTTTAACGACTTGACTTGCTCCTTCACTCGCTAAACCAGCCAGTGCTGACAACCCAAGTGTTTTACCCAGGGTGGGTATCAATGTTTTAGCCAAAGGAACAATAGCAGAAAATAGACTTCCACCTTGTTTCATTACTTTTCTAATTTGTGTTTTTGATATCTTTATCTCAACTCCTTTTCCCAGAGATTTTGCTTTTGTGATTCTTTTAATTTGATTAGTTGTCAGCATCAGTTCATCGCTTCCACTTGTTTGATTACTACCCAATCTCAGGGTGATTGGAGTGTTTGTTCTGAATGCTCTTCCAAGCTTTTCTTTTTGTCCTTTAGACAAATTTATTTTATATGGGTGATATGTTGTCATTTTTAATGATAACATATGTTTTCACTCCGCTTTAGGCAATGACCAACTCATTACCAACTTTATTAATCTTAGCTGTTTCCTCATAAAGAACCACTGCATGCACATTGAAGGCGGCAGTTGCATTGGCATTCAGCGTATATCGAAATATCAGCTGTTTGGGATCTCTTGTTGGTTTTTCAACTTGGTAAGACAAATCGAAATAAATGAGACCATAAAGTGATTGAAAGTTAGCCAAATTCAACTGAGTCCCAGTGTTGAAGTCATTTTTCCTCATTGCATAAGCCATAACATCATTGAAGATTCTAACTTTTGATTCTGTGTCATAGTCAGTTTCAGGATAAAACACTCCATTTCCATACTCCAATCTGCAAGTTGACAGGGATGAGTTATTATCTGCTTCATTCAGCTTGAAAGTATCCATCAAATATGGAGAGTCTTCTGCAGGGTTATTATTAGGTGGAGCGGATCTTTTCAGCCAGACAAAAATATGCTTTACATTATCAATGCTCGCTGAAATCTGGAAGAATCCTGATGATGTTGCGGGAGCTGATTGATCATATGTCTCCCTCAGATACTTCCATTGTGTTTCTTTCAGGAATGAACTGATAAATTTATCATAAAGAGAATCTTTTGGAGACAATCTTGGCACCCAAAGCAAAAATCTGTTGATGACAACTCTTCCAGCATCGGTGCCATTTGCCATATGAATCAATTCACCATCCTGTTGTAAATTAATTTCGAATTGCAGCTGCATTGGGACCAACATCCTGCCTTCCAGTTCTTCGAAAAAGGAGAAACGATTCAGGGGGATAATGCAATTAACATTTTTAGCACCATTACCACCATCGTTGTCAACTGCTTGAGTTTGTAGTCGTCTCGCTTCAAATCCTGTGTTATTCGCAGCAGTTGTCGCATTCACATCCAAATACCAGAAACTGTTTTTTGCTACTGATCTGCTGAAGTCATCTGAGTATTCCAACAGATTTTTAACAAATGTAACTTTATGCAGATTGTCAGGTTCGTAAACAATCTTCCCTGCAGATCGGATGGTCATATGTTTTATCAAGGAATGTGAGCCATTTATGACTGTTATCCTATCAGCAGCAGCATATCCAGCACCATCTGCTAATTTCTGGAGTTGAAATTGCACTTCAAAATAAGCGTTATGCCAGTCATAAAACGCTGATCTGTCATTTATGGTGAATTTATAACCATTTTTTGTTTGATGTTGCCCATTTGCTGGGGCTCTGAGTACATCATCCAACTGGAATCTTACTAATTCATTTCTTTGGAGATATTCATTCGATCGAAAAGCCATTTTAATAGATTATTTTAAATTCCTTGGCCACTGATAAGTCTATTCAAGATATCATTTGCACTTTCTCTCTGTGGTTGTTCCGCTGGGAGTGAAGCAGGGCGTGATTGTGGTTTTTTTCCTCGTTTTCCAATCTTCATGTTTCCAGTTTTTTCATGATCAAATCACCTGATTTTTCAACTGCCATTTTACCCACTTTTTCTCCAGCGTGAGAAATTCCTGCGTCCAAAGCTTTTTTCGCAAATGGTTTTGCAACTTTTTTCAGAATTCCTTTCATGGTTGGTCCTACCATCTTTTTCAGTGGCTTAAAGATGGAATCAAAAAATGATTCCTGTTCCTTTATGCTTATAAACAAACTTCCCCAGTTTGGGGTGGTAATAACGAGAAAATTCATATGCTTTCATTTTATAGTCTTTTTTTTAATATCAACGAGAATGCTGTGTCTGCCCCATTCAGGTTAACAATTCGCCTTCGACCATCCGTGATATAGATTCGAATGGAGCTTATTGTGTTTTTATTCACGGGGCAGAATGCTATTTTTATGGGTTCACGCTCAAAACTATATGATGCCTGCAGAACAGATGTGGAAAAGGAATAGATGATATCAGTCTCTTCCCCATCCACAAGTGAGTCATTTGTCAAATCACAATGAATGTTCAACATATCAGTATCTTGACTGAGATTTGGAACTTTAGGGCCAACATTAACTTTCTCCTTCAGAATCTTTTTATCAAACCCCACAAGCTCCCCGAAATTTGATTGGGTGAAATCCAGTTGATAATTTTCAGCCAGTGAAATTGTCACTCTGAAAGTTTCATTGCTGAAAGCAAGATTGATTGGAAAAACATCTTTTTTCCCAGATTCTTTCACCACTGTTGCTTTCCGAATGAAATCATTTATCCCAGACTACTCCCAAACTCCAGCAGGAAAAGCAATATCAGAAAATGTTTTCCCACCATCAGAGGAAAATCTAATCAGTTGATTTTCATATTGTGGATTGATGTTATACCACGTAAAACTCATATTGATGATTCGTTTCAACCCAACAACATATTGTTCATTCGGATCAAGAATAATTGGACGATTAAATTTTGTTATGAAATCTGCAGGTTTGTTTTGTCTGTTCTTAACAGCGTAAGATGACAGGACGATTTCTCTTTCCATTTTATGTTTTGAAATAGGTTTTGTACAGCTTTTCATGCTGAGGTTTGTTAATCACTGACTCTTTCAGGAGAATATCGAGAATTGCAACTCCTTCATTTCTCACGTTGATGTTAGAGTTCCCAGCAAGGATAGAGCCGACAATAACTTCAAGTTTCTGGAGAAGATCTTTTGAATCTTTGAAAAATGAGATGCCACGTCCGTATCGTTTTCGGGCTCCAGAGCCTTTAAATGACTTGAGTTTGTTTTTATAATACTTCATATAGTCATTCAGTACTTTTCTTTTATCTTTTATAGCCTGCCATTCTATATCCCTTTCATTTTTAGTTATTTTACCTTCATTGAATTTTTTGTTCAGATAACTGTTACGGTTGTTCAGTTGTGCTCTTATATTATAAGCTGGCATTATAATGCTGTTTGCAATTAAATTTTTTTTCTTTTCTACTGGAACATTTGGCTGAGCTAAGACTTTATCTGTTTTGTTATAATTTGATAAACCCATCTTATCTAGTATGTTATTAATTATATCTTCTTCTTCAATAATATCTTCTTGAGCTTCTTCCCATCCTTCTTCTTCCTCTTCCTCTTCCTCTTCCTCTTCCTCTTCTTCTTCTTCTTCTTCTTCTTCCACTTCATAATCAGGAACGGTCGATTTATATACAGATGATTCACCTTCTAACTCTTCCAGTACTTCTTCGTATGTTGGGGGTCTTACTGGAATTTGCTTATCTGTTTTTGATGATACAATCTCATCATCATCAAACAAACCGCCAACTTCCATCTCTTCAAATGGATCGACTTCAGGATAATAATCAATGTCCATGGGTTTGGCTTTTCCAACTTTCTTTTTCCGGGGAAGTGGTCTTAAATTCGATGCAATAACATCATCCAGTTTCGATGTGATGGGTTTGAACATTTTTTCAAATCCGATTTGACTTGTTTCTTTACCCAACTTTTTCTGGGTGATGACATCGTGAATAAAGTTGATTTTTTGACCCAAAGCAGATTTGCTTTTAGCCATTTCATTCCATTTCAATAAACTCATTTTAAATCCAAAAATATGATGTTGAATATGATGTTGAATATGATGTTGAATATGATGTTGAATATGATGTTGAATATGATGTTGAATATGATGTTGAATATGATGTTGAATATAATAAAATGAAGATTCCAAATTATGATTGTCAGGATCCAATTACAAATTTTCGACAGCTCCATCCTTTCATGCCTGATCAAGCTTTCAGAATGTTGATCTGCGGCCCTTCAGGATCGGGGAAAACAAATGTTCTCCTGGATATGATTTTGAGATTGTTGTATTATGATAAAATTTATCTCTATGCGAAAAATCTTAACCAAGCTAAATATCAACATCTTCTGAAAACATTTCACCCAATCAACAAAGAAGCTGGGTATGATGTTGTGGAGGCATCCCCGAATGAAATCATCCCAGTTTCTGAATTGTCAGGGGAGAATCAAAAACTGGTTGTTTTCGATGATTTTGTTTGTGAAAAGAATCAAAAACCCCTAATTGATTATTTTATCCAAGGCAGGCATAAGAATTGTTCTGTGATTTATCTTTCACAAAGCTATTTCCAAACACCAAAAGATATCCGCCTGAATTGTTCTCATTTTTGCATCTTTGAATTCCCCAGCAACAATGAAGTTTCCCTACTCTGTAGGGAGACACAAGTCAGCAAAGAAGATTATAAGAAAGCAACACATGATCCATTCTCTTTCCTGTATGTGGATAAGCTGAGGAAATTCATTGCTAAAAACTTTGATGAAAGACTTTAAAATGAGCTATTCAAATGGATTGCTTTCTGAAACAACAAGCACTTCCCGAGGAGGTCGAGATGGAAGAGATGGGCTGCCAGGAGTTGGTTTTAAACTGACATCCACAGGGGATTATGATATGTCAAACAGAAAACTAGTCAATGTCGCTGAAGGAACAGCAAATGGTGATGCAGTCACAAAACATCAAGTTGACACGCTAGACAGAAGTGTGGAAACCAAACTGATTCAATTGAGAGCAGATTCTTTGCAGGTTGATGGATCCTCCCATATGACTGGAGATCTGGACCTCAGGGGAAAGAAACTGATTCTTCCTGGAGAGATTGACATGGATCGGAAACTGATCACAAATCTGGATACAGATGAATCAAATGATCTTTCCGCGGTGAATATGGTGACGCTGAAGAAGTTCCACCCAAATGCTCCAGCACCAACGCATGAAGTGACGAAGAACATCGATCTGAAAGAACTTTTCAATGTTGTCAAATCAAAGCAACAAACTTATGCTGATTTATCGGCGAACTATAACAATCTGATCTCTTACAATGATGCAAAGAATGTCTTTCTCAGTCGGAAAGAAACATTCCCAATGGAAACAAGTCTTGATATGGGAAACCAATTTGTTTATAACGTGAAAGATCCAACAGCAATCGATCAAGCAGCCAACAAAAAATATGTTGATCAACATGTCACACAACTCACCTCATCAATTAGGTTTGTGGCCTCAGATACTCTTTCTCTTTCCGGAGGAACAATGACTGGGGAATTGGATATGGGAGGAGAAAAACTTGATGGTCTTCCCGATCCAAAAACATCCAATGAAGCAACATCAAAACAATATGTTGATACACAGCTAAATGAGAAGACAGTAGCTCTGTCAGAGGAATTGATTAAAACAGAAGCTAACCTTAAAAAAGATGTCAATGAATCGCATATATCTTCAACCTCCCACTTGAAGGATGAATTCCGGTATTTGATGGAGGATGTAGGTGAATCCAAAGCTGAACATAATATGACAGTGACTGGTTTATCTGATTTTGTAAGTTCTCCTCATCAGATCAATAAAAAAGCGTATAATTTGAAAATAACAAAAGATGTTCTCAATGAATACTCTGGTCGACTTGGATTCCATATGCTGAAGCTTCCAGAAGGGGAATATACGATTTGCATTGAATTCTTCCCCGCTTCCATGACGGGTGTGAGCGTTGACGTGGTTTCAACCAGCTTGAATATCAATCAACAATCAACGAAGAAGTTTTCCAACTATTCTCGATCAATCATTCACATGCATAAATGGCAGATTACTCCACCGGAGTTCATTTATCTGGATCTGAAATGGCAAGGAACAGCATCATCAGCTTCTCAAGGTCCAGCAAATCTGATTATTTATGGCGTCAAAGGTTCTCAATCAGATGTGCCAAGTTCTGTTTATGATGCTCCTTTCGTTTTTGACTCGGGGAAGATGGTCATGGAAACAAACCTTGATATGAATGGTTTCAAGTTGACAGGAGATAAAATTATTCAAACAGGTTATTATTACTATCCCGTTGATAATTATAGCTTCTTGTTTGGGAGAAATGTAAAATTTGTTTTCTTTCCAATGAAAACACGACTTGTTAAAGCTGGGATAATGTTCCATTCAATCCAATCATTTATACACCCTAAAATCGATCTTGCGATGGATATGTTAGTGAACAAAAAGAAAAAAACATGGTTTTGGCAAGGAGAGCTTGGTCAACACATTTGGAAGTATGATCTGGGAGATGGAGTTGAAATCGAGGAAATGACTCGTGTTGATTTTTATCCAATAAAAACCTTGAGTAAAACTCCAAATATAACAATTATTATTACACTGGTTTTTGAGGTTTTATCGTGAATTTTTTCATTTCTCTTTCAAAATGAAAAAAGAGCGACAAAAGAAAAAGATTCTCGATTTCAATCACATCAGCAAAGACATCTCTCCAGAAGAACTGGAAGAGATCAAGCAACTCTTCCGATTCTATCACAAAAGATTTTGGTGTTTGAAAAGAGCTCACAAACATTTCAAAAAGATGAATTTGTTTGTGAATTTGACATCTTCCGCTCTTGTTGCGATTGGCGCAATTGCTGGAGGAGTGACAATGAATCCTGTGATTTTAGGAGTGATTTCAGGTGTAGGATTGGTTGTCAAAACAGGGAATGAAATGAAGAAATATGGAAACAAAATTGACATGGCGAAGTTCGCGTTCACAACTTACGAGAAAACTCTGACTGATCTGCGTTTTGTTTTGAGAAGTGGAAAATTCATTCGAAATGAATTCCTTCCAGCAATGGAGGTGGTTGATGGGATTGTGATTGATTTGGGATTGGATTTGGAGAAGTTTGAGAAGAAATATGATTTGTTGTTTGAGTGATCTCATATCACATTCTCAAGCGATGAGGGTTCCATAAACAGTTCAACAATTTCTGATGCTGAGAACTCATCATCATATTCAAAATCATCTCCATTAAAATCATATTCAATAAACATATCAATTAAGTCCTCTGGGTGTTCACCTCTTTCTCGGATTTCTAGAATAATTTCTATCGCCAAATCATCCAGAAATCCGAGATTCATCAATTCTATAATATAATCACTATCTTCCATCATTCTTTCAAAATCTTCGACATTCATTTTCTTTAAATAAAAAAAAAATAATTTTTTTTTTATTTAAAGAAAATGAATGTCGAAGTAAGTGAAATCAAAACGGGAGAACCAATTCTGAAAAACACAACACATCCATTTGTTGAAATTCCTCTCCGAATCAATGAGAAGCCAATCACAGTTCAAATCATGAAATGTATTTTCAAAATCTTCAGGAATGAAAACGGATTTTCATTAGCAATCAATCTCAATCAATCTCCTCCTGAACTCAAGGAAAAGTTTCAGGAAATTGAAACGCAAATCAGAAAGTTGGCGATGGAAAACAAAGAAGCAGTTTTGAAACTGAAATCAAAATTTGGGAAATTCACATCCACCGATTTCAACTTGATTAAAACAGATCGAAGTGAAATGGAAAAAGTTTGGAGCAAGCTGTGGACTGATAGAAAAGGCAACATCACTATCCCATTCTCGAAATTTGATGAAGGGGAAGTTGGACAAAGAAAATCCATTCGTTTCGATCCCCATGACCACATTGGAGAAAAACTGACAGGACATGTCATCCTCCGCATTTCACGCATCTTTTGTGGAAATTGTCAATCAATCACATGCTCAATCAATTCTTGTTTTGTAACAAAATTCCATGGAAACGTTTCAGCGTTTGATGACTTTGAAGATGATGAAGAAGAAGAGGATTGATTTTTCATTTCTTGGAAATGAAAATTCAAACTTTTTCAATGAGGTCTACAAGGTCTTTATCATTTACAAAAACTAAAGCGTGATTTATGGTTGATTTTGGCCATGATTTCTTTTTAGCCTTTTGAATGATTTTTGCATCCCTTTGATTTTCCCTCAATCTATCAATAAGGAAATCAAATTCAGGAGATTTCCATGTGATGTGGTGAGAGATCTCCTCCGAATCAAGGAAATGGTTTTTCTTCCTGAGAATTTGATTGAAAAAAACTGTGTTTGAAATTCCAAACTTTTCTATTTCATCACAATCAAAAATATCTTCTCCATCAACTTGGAAAAAGGGTTCATCTGTCATTTCTTCCTGAATGAAGAAAACTTTTTTATCTGATTTTCTGGTGAACTTTTTGTTTTCTGAATTGTTTTTGATGAACCTCCAAATGGTGGAATTCGGAATGCCAGTTTTTTCTGATGCTTCTTTGAATGTGAAAAAAATCTGCTTTTCTTTTCCTTCTTCCTGGATTGAAAACTTCATTTTAAATGAAAACATTTTTTTTTTTTTTCATTCAAAATGCCAACTTTAAAAGAATTGAGAGATCGTGCACGTTCGGAAGGAATGGTTGGATTCTCCAGGATGAAAAAAGCTGATTTGGAAAAAGAGTTGCAAAACCCACAGAGAAAAATCATCAAGAAAACATCTTTTCCTGAAGTGAAATCAGCTGTTCAAAAAGTTCTTCCAGAAAGAATCTCGACAGTTGTTGAGTCATCTATTGATTCAATGAATTCCTGGTTTGGAAAGATGAAAAAAAGAGTTGATTGGAATCTGAAGGAAAGAGCTCGGGAAAAACTTTTGAAGTTGAATGTGAAGATTGGAGAAATGTTGAAGAGACCTGAGTTTGATATTGAAGAAAAACCGGGGTTGGGTGGATCGACTTTTGTTGTCAAGGGAAAAGAAGGATATTCTGCAGAAGGATTCTTGAAGAAGTGAAAGGAAATGTGGTTGAAATTCTGAAGAAACATTTTGGGTTCAAAGTGAAAATGGTTTTGGTTTGCAGAATGATTTCTCATGATTTAGCGCAGGGAACAACCATTGAAAATGATGCCTTCTTTTCTTCCCTGGTTGAAGAAGTTTTTGAGGGAACTGACTTGGAAAAATTGCTGAGAGAAATGAATGAGAGAATGTTGGAAAACATGCGGAATTTCCAAAGGGGAAGAAGCAACTGGAGATTATTGCGAGTTGAAAGATTGGAAATTCATCTGGATGAAATGACTGTTGGAAAATTCATTCCACTTCCTGATTGGCTTGCTGCAAAAAAAGCTTTAACAAACATGAAAAATGAAAATGATGACGAGTGCTTCAAGTGGTGCATTGGAAGATGGAAAAATCCAGTGGAGAAAAATCCACAAAGAATCACTCCTTTGTTGAGAAAACAATGCGAGGAATTCAATTGGGAAGGAATTTCATTCCCCATTTCATGGAGAGACATTGACAGATTTGAAAGACAAAATAACATTTCTGTGAATGTCTTAGGGATTGTTGATGGGAAACAAATCGTGACTTTGAGAAAAGCATGGGAAAAGAAAGAGAATCATGTGATTCTTTTCAAACTGAAAAGCGGAGAAAATGAACATTTCGCTTTGGTGAAGAATTTGAATCGATTGTGGTTTGGAGAAGATTCCAAAAACAAAAACCAAAGGCATGTTTGTGATGGTTGTCTCAATTCATTTAACTCCAAAAAAACATTTGACGTTCATCAAGAATTTTGCATGGATGATGGAGTGAAAGCTGTTCTCCCTCCAGAAAAATCAATCATGAAATTCAAGAAAGTTCAATGCGCAACAACCGTTCCCTTTGTCATCTACGTTGATTTTGAGTCGATTTTGGAGAAAACAGAAAAGAAAATTGGGGAAAAAACAGAGCAAATTCAGCATCATGTTCCCTGCAGCTTTTGTTTTCTTCCTGTGAGCCAAGTTGGGGTTGATTTCTCCCCAGTTTTCTTTCGTGGAAAAGAAGGAGATGATGTTGGGAGAGAGTTTCTGGTGAAATTAGTTGATCAGGTGAAATGGATTCTGAATGATGTGCGAAGACCAATGCTGAGAAAAAATTGGAAGAGAATTCTTTGGAAGAAAGGAGAAAAGGAAGCATTCCAGAAAACTGATATTTGTTGGCTTTGCAGGAAAAAGATTGAGGAAAAAAAAGTTGCTGATCATTGTCATCTGACTGGGAATTTCGCGGAGCTGCTCATGAATATTGTAATTTGCAAGCGAAAGTGCCAGATTTCACTCCAGTCTTCATTCACAATTTAGATGGATATGATTCCCATCTTTTCATCAAAAACATGGGAAATGAATTTGGGGAGATTGATGCAATCCCAAACAATGACGAAAAATATCTTTCTTTCTCACTGAAAATTGTTTGGGGAACATTTGAAGATGAAGAGGGAAAAAAACATGATTTGAAACATGAGATTCGATTTGTTGACTCCCTGAAATTTATGAATTCTTCTTTGGCAAATCTTGTTGGAAATTTGGGAAAAAATGATTTGCATTGTTTGAAAAGATTTTTCCCAAATGATGATGAAGTTGATTTGCTTTCCAGAAAAGGAGTTTTTCCCTATGAATTCATGGATTCATTTGAGAAATTTAATTGTGAACTTCCTGGGAAAGATGCTTTTTTCTCCCAGTTGTCTGGAGAAGGAATTTCAGATGAAGATTTTGCTCATGCTGAAAATGTCTGGAGAAAATTTGGGATGTTGGACATGGGAGAATATCATGATCTCTATTTGAAGACGGATGTTTTTCTCCTGACAGATGTGGTGGAAAATTTTAGGAAAGTTTTGTTGGAAAACTATCTGTTGGACCCCGCATGGTTTTTGACTGCCCCCTCTTTCTTTTGGGATGCTATGTTGAAGATGACAGGAGTTGAGTTGGAATTGATTTGTGAAGGAGATGTGGAAATGTTTCGGTTTTTTGAAAGGCAAATTCGTGGAGGAGTTTCCACAGTCTTTCACAGATTTTCTCAGGCAAACAACAAATTTATGGAAGATTTTGATCCTTCCCAACCATCAAAGTTCATCGTTTATCTTGATGCAAATTCCCTTTATCCAACTGCGATGGTGCAACCACTCCCTGTGGGAGGATTTGAATGGTTGAGTGAAGGGGTTTTGAAGAAATGGGAGAAGATTGTTGATGAGAAAGGTTATGGATGTGTTTTGGAAGTTGACTTGGAATATCCAAAGAAAATCATGATTTCCATAATGATTTTCCTTTAGCACCCGAACTCCTAGAAGTCGGGGATTCAAAAAGTTAATTCCCAACTTGATGGATAAGGAAAAAAATGGTTTTGGATGGAAGGAGTCTGAGACTCTTTCTTTCCTTGGGAATGAAACTGAAAAAGATTTGGAGAGGAATTGGATTCAGAAATGAAGCTTTCATGAAACCTTTCATTGAATGGAATACGAAACTGAGAACAGCAGCCAAAAATGATTTTGAGAAAGATCTTTTCAAACTGGCAAGCAATGCTGTTTACGGGAAAACCATGGAAAATGTTAGGAATAGAATTGATATGAAACTGGTAAATGATAGGAAGAAAAAAGCAAACTTGGTGAAAAAAATCAACTTTAAACACGCGGCTAAATTTGGAGATAAAGTGGCTGCTGTTCATATGAGGAAAACAAAAGTCGTTTTGAACAAACCAATCTTTGTTGGAGCAGCCATTCTTGATCTCTCCAAAATTCATATGTTCAAATTTCATTATGGATATGTGAAAAAAAAGTGGGAGAATGTGAAAGTTCTCTATTCTGATACAGATTCCCTTATTTTAGAGATTGAAACTGATGATTTCTTCGCTGACACTGCTGGAGATGTTGAGAAATGGTTTGACACATCTGGATATCCGAAAGATCATTTCGCTGTGAAAAATGGCTTTCCCGTTGGGAAAAACAAGAAAATTTTAGGAATGTTTAAAGATGAAGCTGGAGGAAAAATCATTCATGAATTTGCTGGATTGAGAGCAAAATGTTATTCCATAAAGATGGATGAGGGAAAAGGAATCAAGAAAGCAAAGGGAACAAAAAAGAATGTGGTTAAAAATAGGATTTCACATGAAGATTTTGTGCGCGTTCTTCATGGTGAAAAATTTCCTCCAATGAAAAATGTTTCTCTCCGATCACATCTGCATGAGATTTTCACTGAGCAGATTTTGAAAGTGGCTTTGAGTGCTGATGATGACAAGAGAGTTGTGATGGATGATGGAGTGAACACTTTGGCTATTGGTCATTGGAGATTGTCTCCTTCTCCTCCAAAAGGATAAAAAGTGGTTGATGAAGCAAATTTGAAATGAACTTTTTAAAATAAAAAACTTTTTTGGGAGAAAAAGTTTTTTTCCTGGAAAACTTTAGCTATTGGTCATTGATTTTCAGCTGTGAAATAGATTTCATTTATATTTCTTGATTTTATTGAACATATCCACTTGAAAGGTTCTTTCATTTTTCCTCATTTTGGAAATGAAATTCAATCGTTTCAAGTCAATAGCATTTTTTTCCCCAACAGATAATTTTTTGTTCTGTTCTTCCAAACAATAATCTCTGTTAATCGGAAATGCTACTTTACAGATAACGGAGATAATCTTGAAAAATGAAACAGTTTCCTCATTATATAAAATTTCTCTTTTTTTCCAATCAAATGCGATGTCCTCATCCATAAATAATATATTAACAATCCCTTTACAAAACTCATCCATGTTTGAAACTACTATCTTGAATTTATCAAACCATTCCTCATCCATTGGGAGTGAAGAAAATTCTGTCTCTGATGGTTTTGATTTTGGTTCTCCGAGAAAGAATTTTTTCTTATCCGATCTTCTGGTGATAGATGTGTTTCCTTTTTTCAAAGCATTGGTGATTGCACAATTTGAAATGTTAAATTCTTTAGCAGCAGAATTGATAGAGGTGAATGTTTTGGTTTTTTTCCCATCTGAAATTGTAAAATGCTTATCTGTTTGTTTCGCCATTTTAGTTATATATAAAAACGAAATAAAAAACAAAAATATGATTTTATATATTTATTTCCTGAAAAGAGTGGACTAAATTATAGGAAATAAACAGAGGGGAAAAAGAGAGATAAGCCTATCTTTAACATAAAACTTCATGAAAAAATGGATTTTAGTAAGAAAAAAATAAAAATGAAATTGATTTTGGAAGGAGATCTCCCCTAAAATGAAATTTATTTTGGAGAAAAATCTTTTCCAAATCAAAACTTTTATTGGAAAGAAAAAAAAATAAAAACTCATTTGTTTTTTTTTCTTTCTTTCCAATAAAAGTTTTGATTTGAGTTTTCCAAAATGAAATTGATTTTATTCCCAAAAAAAAAGTTTTCTGGGGATAAATTTTATCTTTCTTTATTCCCTACCCTGAGTAGATAGGAAAGAAGGGTTCTGGCAGACTCTGAGGCCGCTGTTTTTCAAACAAAATTCATTTCTGATGAATTTTGTGGGATTTTAAGGGAACTGATGGATTTGTTTGATTTTATGAGAATTTTTGATTAATGAATGGATTTGTTTGATTTTATGAGAATTTTTTGGTGAACAAGATGGATTTTATTGATTTTTTATTAATTTTTCGATGATTTTTTGCAGAGAATATGTAAAATGCTGAAAATTTAGCAGCTTTTTTTTTAATAATTTTATTAATTTTTAGACTCAGGATATGTAAATTTGGAACAATTTTCATGCGATCGCATGCAAATTCAGAGTTAGTGCTAAAAGTAGGAGAAAAGTGAAAAGAATTAGAAATTGTGCTAAAAAGGGGCGGCCGAAGAGTGTGCCAGAACCCTTCTTTCCTATCTACTTCATTTTTATGATAACAATTTTTATACGCGCACGCTACGGGCATGCGTATGTGGATTTATGGATGCACTCTCGCCATATTGAATTAGATTGGGCGAATCATCCAATCTATGTTATAATTTGTCTTTTTAGTTCATATTTCTTTGCGTTCATCACATTTGGTAATTTTTTCTTCCTATTTTAGATAATAAAGCAAACTTAAATCAAGCTCCTGGCCATAATCATTAGCTGAATCATGAAAACACGATATTTCAGCCATGACACTGTCTCTCTTAACTTCAACTTAGGTCACGACTATATTTTTCAAAGAGTGAATTTAACAAATTTACACCTGTTTTCCGTGGTGTGGACTCTTATTTACCACGATTTACGTCATCACATGGTCAAAATGTTGTGGACTCACGAGGCGCAGCCACGGAAAACCGGTGTAAATTTGTTTTTTACAACAATATTTAGAAAAAATACAAGGAAAAATCGAAGTCTTGTTACAAAACGTGACAGCAAAGAAAGAGCAAGCGTTGTCTATAACTTTCTCGCAATCTGATTGTTTTTTTTTTCAAGCACGCGTGATGTTAGCGTCAGCACCGTTGTCTGGACTCTCATTTACCACTCACGTCGACCAATCAGATTGCGAGTTTAGCGGCAATTGTGGTAAAAAACGCTATTCACTGAATAAATCACTGTCCAGTTGATAAGCAATTTGGGTTATTCACTGGATGGTGATTTATCCAACGGATAGCGCTATCCACTTATTTTGGTCAACTGGAACCGAACTCCGACAGTACACCCCTATATAAGCTATGTAGGTATATACCACCCCAAAGGGTATGGTTTTTGAGACCAGTCCTAAAACCGGTATAGATTTGGACAATTTTGGTCTGAAATTGGGTAGAGATTGTCAGGAAACCACGAGAGCAAATAAACATATTTCTCTTTTTTCATCTTCAAACAAAAAAGAGAGAAAGAGAAGCAACCAAAAAATACAATTCGATATGGTACAAGGGACCAGGTCTAAAAATGGGTATGGAAAACGACGTAGTTTGGTCTGAAATAGGTACACGATTTGGAGAACTGGCAGCACATCATCACCAAAATGCAAAATGACGGGTATGGAATCCAATCTCTGTACCGACCTTAGGTATTAATCACAACAGAGGGGGTACCGAGAGGTACCCTTCCCCACAGGAGACTGAAACTTAGCTGTGCAAAATGAAGAAGAAGGAATAAATCTCCGTACCGACCGCAGGTAGAAATCACGACAGAGGGACTATTGTACCCCCTCCTCCTGGGAATGGGCCGAAATATCTGTACAAAATGACGGATAAGGAATCTTATCTCTGCATCGACTGCAGAAAGTAGTCACGACCGAGGGAGTATCGATGGGTATCTCCCTCACCTCCCTAGGCCGAAACTTAATTACCTGTGCAAAATGACGGATAAGGAATCCAATTCCCGTACTGACCACAGGCAGTAGTCACAGCCGAGGGTGTTGCCGGGATATTTCCATGATTACAAACAACTGTACAGTTGTCTTGATATTTATTCTGTCCTTTTTGGAAACAGCGAGCGGGTGTTAGAGTGCCACGGGAATCCCTACCAGTACTGAAAGGCTGACATTTTACACCTGCAATGCGATAATTCATCAGAAACGTTACATAAATGAAAATTGTAAAATTCCGAAAATAATCCCTCCAAAATATAAGCTGCCAAAGTTTTAATCTCAAAAATCGATAAATAAATCCCAATGAGCCGTATTCATAGAGTATTCGATTCAAAACTTTCAACATTCAATCATAAATGACATGAGCTCCTTACATTGTACGACTGAATAACTTCCTTCTTGCTACTGTTGCATATTATATTCAATTGTTCTGTTGGAATCAAGCTTGTTTTTGCCGAGCACAGATTATTATGTTTTTTAATGATTTTCTTCTTAAAACAATTGATGTTGCAAACTGTCATTCGTTTTAAGAGGGGAGAAACTTAACTACAAGATGGTTGCTATATAATGAGTTTCTTTACTTCCTCGGCTATAATGTTTGGTCCCGTTCATTATGTTAATGGTTCCATCAAATTTTATGAGTCACAACCATATTTGGTAAGTCACGTGACCAGAAAATAGAATCCCTTAAAACTCAAACACCTTACATTTTTTTTCAATAAAACCAATGCCAACGGCTTAAGAGCATCCAAATAAAGAATCTGTAGCATGGATTTGTTAAAATCCACGTTATTGAAAAAACTATGACGTCATAAATGTGAATTTTAATACACTTTCTTTAATAGCTGTTCTTTTTTTCCCCTAACGGTAATTCCATGTTACAGATTTAAAAAAAAGTTGAATTGCTTATAATTCGCCAAAACAATCAGATTTTTATCTGTTCTCCTTTGAACTTTTGCGCTTTTTCTTTCTTACGCGCGGTTGCAGACTGATACTGGTTACGCATGTGCAATGTCGATTTAGTGATGTCTTGTGTTCAGTTTCATAGATCCCTCTATATTAGCAGTTTATGACACGTGAGAAATACTAACCATGAAATAATGTCCCTAGCAACGACTCTAAAACTGTAGTTAAGGTTCACCGCCTTAACCGGAAGGCAAGGTCATTTTACTACAACCACGAGAATAGGCCATTTCCGAGTTGCCTTTAGCCTCTCTATCAAAGCGAGGCTAGGTGCGAAACCTTTCATATGAAAATGAGTTTTCATTCACATGCAAATAAAACTTATTTGCATGAAAATGAAAACTCATTTTCATATGAAAGGTTTCGCACCTAGCCTCGCTTTGATAGAGAGGCTATAGGCAACTCGGAAATGGCCTATTAATTTCGGTTTTTTTGTTTTTCTTATTTAAATTTTGTAATCCAAGTGGAGCTAAAATAAAAACAGCCCTAATTAACATGAGAAAACAAAAAAAAAGTGAGAAAACAAAAAAACTGAAGGATTCTGGTAAGAGTAGTAAATGACGCCATTGTGAAAATGGCCGCCTTTATATAGGCCAATTTAGATGATCGCCGCCGAGCGTGAAACTCGAGTTACTGTTTTGATATATCAAAATTCTAACTTGGCTCCGAGGCTTGGGGGATCAAGAAAGGAAGATAGTAGTTATCAATCCCAGAACCTCAATGTGATTTATTTTGTTATATTGTCATAAGCCTCGGAGCCAACTACTCCGTACCGAATTGGCCTATTAAGTTCATATGTGACACAGGTCTACCTTGAGAGCACATGTACTGTTATATTCATTTCATTCCACTTTAGCCGATAAAACGTCACAGCTGTTCGTGGTCTCTTTATTTGTTGTTACAGTTAAACCCCGTTAATACACACACTAAAAGGACTACGGAAACTGTCCGTATTAACGGGGTGTTCGTATTAAGCGAGTTCACATGAATGACGTAATTTAAGCCTTACATTGTTTTAAGAAACTCTAACCCCCCTAAAGGCTGGTTTTCACTGGCGACAGAGTCAGAGTCGGAGTCGTAGTCGTAGTCGG